>OU015495.1:125918090-125950590 GCA_907164885.2 Dolomedes plantarius
CTGTCCGCACGTGGACTTCGGGGAAGATCTAATAGATTTATTACGTATTTATGTCAAATTGAGGGATAATGCTCTATTGCGGTAGGACGAACTTAATGAAGGAAAACGATTGAAATTCGTTTCATATATATATATATATATATATATATACTAGCCGGGCTTCACCTAGCTACGCTCAAGCCATCCGTGTAACATATTTATGTCCTTCGGGCCCCACAAAAGAAAAAAAAGCCTACAAATGTATTAAATTCAAGTGAACAAATTCGTTTCAATTTTCATTCCCGTCGCTGCCGACAGATGGCAGCACTCCTGCACCAAATGATTTGGTTTCTCAGCAGTGAGTGATTTTAGAATGAAAATCTCTCTAAAACTATTGAATTAACAGAATAAGTGTACGCAGAAAAAAATTATCAGTTTTCGAAGCTCTTTCCAAATATGTAACATTTATGTACTTTCATGAGAAAAAAAATACACCGATTTTCCTGTATATTTGTCGGCCATTTTTTTTCGAGGAGTGGCCCGCCCGGATGAGTTACGGTCACGTGATCCGACATCCACTTGTCCCTTTATTAGTATAGATATATATGTGTATATATATATATATAAATATATATATATATATATATATATATATATATATATATATATATATATATATATATATATATATATATATATATATATATATATATATATATATATATATATATATATATATTTAGAGATAGAGAGAGAGAGCTAGAGAGAGATATACGTCTCGTTACTGTCCATATAAATTTACTTTTCTAGGCAGACGAGGCTGAAAATTGGGAGAAAACTATACTCAGTTTATAACTCATTCTTTAATGACTTCAACTCTCACGCAAATCTCAGCTCACAATGGCGGTTTCGCCATTTCTCAAACTTAGAAACGTACATCTTCAAGACATGCTTTTCCTTTCCATGCTCTGCTTTTAATTTTGTATCCGGACATCATATGAACAACGCTGGGGAGAAGCGTGCAAAAATGTAAATGAGCTAATATATAACCAAACATAAATCGAACTTACTTTTAAATCCCGAAAGGGATATAGCTGGTACTGCCATCTACTTATTTTTTGTTGTTGACTATTTGCTCCCAATTAACCTATCTTTTATTAAATTGTTCATTCTCGTTCCCAAATTAAGATGAATTTAAGTCGTGATATATATATATATATATATACATAAATACACACACACACACACACACATATATATATATGTGTATATATATATATATATATATATATCAATATCTATCTATATATATCTATACAACACACACACACACACACACACACACATATATATATATATATATATATATATATATATATATATATATACGTATGTGGAGAGAGATAGATTAAAAATAAACCAAGTTATATTTCTCATGAATATACATTTTAACAAAAGATCGGGTAACAATTTCGAAATACTTAGAAATATATATCTTTCATACTTTGTTACAAATATTTCCATTCATTGGTTTTATTTTATTTTGCCAGCATAGATTGTAGTAATTTTTCCCTTTCCTTCATTTGGATTTTATTTTCTGCTTGTCGATTTTCGTCGTTGAACGTGACGTAGGCGTTTAGAGAGAAGGCAAACATCCGAAATTTTAGCAGAATGGGATAGCTTATCTCTTAAAGTTTTCAAATAGAACCTGAAGTTAGTTTATTTGGCAAAGTAATCGAAAACATCGCGATATGTGCTGTTAAAACGTATTTCTGTTTCTAAATTTAACAAAGTAAACACTTGTCTTAAGTTGTAGGCAATTCTGAGTGCCTAGAACTTTTAAATACTCAGGCATCAGATCACCAATGATATATGAAACTTCAAATCCTGAACCAATATTTTGCTGCTTTCAAATCATCTCCGGAATAAATTGTTTTAAAACAAAATTTTACGTTATAAGGTAATAAAGAACTTTTCCCAGCGCCGTAGACCGCGTATGGATAATTAATTGTCTTGACAACAATAGTCCATACGGTTTGTTTTTGCTACTTTATTATGGGAGCACCATATAGTGAACTGACATTGCCGCCTATGATGGGAACACTCATACGAATTGACATATTGAAGTAGCTATGAGGTAAAACACATAGGACCATGCTTTACACCACGCCTGCACAACATACGGCCCGCGAACACTCACTCTGTGGCCCGCGAAACCTTTTGTGAAGACGTGATGTTCAGTCTTCATAAAAGACTTATTATTTCTATTCTAATTTTTAAATAATTCATTATAATAATTGTTTCATTTTATTCATTATATTGTTTGTAATTTGTATTCTAATTGTATTCCTTGTCAATAGATGGCATCACTATGTAACTTTTTTTTTACCTCAAGCTAAAATGTTTTTTTATTCTGTTGTTGCACATTCGATTTTAAATAATGGCAAGAAAATGGCTAAGAAATGTTTAATCTGTTTTGGTGTATATTCTATTCTAAGCAATATCATGTAAGAATTCAAAATCGCTATGTTACGATTCCGTTCATTCTTTCTTTGTTAGAGATTCTTTTCCAGATTATTGTTCAAGCTGTTGACATTTTGAAGTCAATTATTCATTCTGTAAAACCTAATTCCGAAGGGTTATTCAGTCTGTCTGAATTCAACAGTTATGCGCTAAAATGATGCAATTATTGAATGCATTTTAAAGATACATGTATGGAACTAAATGTTTAGTGTTGACTTGTTATTCAACTATGTAACTTTGCATCACTATGTAACTTTTTTTTTACCTCAAGCTAAAATGTTTTTTTATTCTGTTGTTGCACATTCGATTTTGAGTAATGGCAAGAAAATGGCTAAGAAATGTTTAATCTGTTTTGGTGTATATTCTATTCTAAGCAATATCATGTAAGAATTCAAAACCGCTATGTTACGATTCCGTTTATTCTTTCTTTGTTAGAGATTCTTTTCCAGATTATTGTTCAAGCTGTTGACATTTTGAAGTCAATTATTCATTCTGTAAAACCTAATTCCGAAGGGTTATTCAGTCTGTCTGAATTCAACAGTTATGCGCTAAAATGATGCAATTATTGAATGCATTTTAAAGATACATGTATGGAACTAAATGTTTAGTGTTGACTTGTTATTCAACTATGTAACTTTGCATCACTATGTAACTTTTTTTTTACCTCAAGCTAAAATGTTTTTTTATTCTGTTGTTGCACATTCGATTTTGAGTAATGGCAAGAAAATGGCTAAGAAATGTTTAATCTGTTTTGGTGTATATTCTATTCTAAGCAATATCATGTAAGAATTCAAAATCGCTATGTTACGATTCCGTTTATTCTTTGTTTGTTAGAGATTCTTTTCCAGATTATTGTTCAAGCTGTTGACATTTTGAAGTCAATTATTCATTCTGTAAAACCTAATTCAGAAGGGTTATTCAGTCTGTCTGAATTCAACAGTTATGCGCTAAAATGATGCAATTATTGAATGCATTTTAAAGATACATGTATGGAACTAAATGTTTAGTGTTGACTTGTTATTCAAGTAATATTCAGATGATGTTAAAGGTATGCCATTCCAGTATTACCTTTATTAAAAGAAGTAAGATGATTGATTAGTTGCACTTAAACAAAAATATTAAATATTTTTCTAATGGATTCTCATACAGTCCACTAAGGTATAAAATTATATTAATAAAATAACAGACCCCGCACGCATATTATGATATACCAAAAAATACAGAATACTATTTTTAGATTATAGTTTTACGAAAGGACTATATAAAGAATGAATATTAAATATTTAATAAATTGTTAAAATAATCAATTATTTACTTTTTGATAGACAAAATATATTTTTGGTTCTCCCATCTACCCAATTTTCCTGCGGTCCACAAAAGCTTTCAGTAAAATAATATGGTTCTCATCACATTTCGAGTTGTGCAGGCCTGCTTTAGACGAGTTCGAACCGGACTCCACTCTATGAAAGTTCGTGATGCTAACCACGAGAAATAACGAAATAGGTTAAAAGAATTGATAGCTTTCTTCACAAATATAAGGAAAGGAATTATTTAAAAGGTGTTCCTGCTTTCAATCGTAATAGAAAACTGAAAGAGAAGCTGCAAATAAAACTTTGTCTGCAACGTTTGTGTAAGAGGACTCGGTACCAAATTTTTTTTTCTTAAACAAAGCCTATATTATAATTATGGGATCATATTTGAATAAGACTGAATGATACAAAATAAAAAAAAAATATTTCAAATTGTTAGCAATTTTATAATTTTTTATAAAAATTTCAATTTTAAAAAAGTTCAATAATTTTTAAATTCCTACTTCTTTTTTTAATTTTGATATTCGGAACTAGATTTTTTATCATTTGTTCATAATACCCAACTACACAAAATCTTTGAGTGGATTTAAAATACGTAAAACAAGTAGATCAGGTTAAAAAAAATAAAACGTGGATGCATGTGGAAAAAAACTATAAAAAATAGCACTGTTTTAGATTCATGAATTTTTTTAAAGTTTTTTTAAAGATATAAAAAAAACTATCAGAAGTTTCAATACAGTGAGTGCCAAGATTAATCAAAAAAAAAGATTTAGACTGTTGGCATAAGAATTGTAGAAGCCTTAGCATTTCGAAGATGGGGAGAATTTGAAAAATCACAAACAGAGAAAAATGAGTTTAAAGATTTCATTTATAGCAAAATCATATTAAATATAATCTTACTTCATGAAAACATTTTTACCAACAATAATAGGATATATGTTTTGTTTTCATAACAAAAAATAAAAGCTAGAAACCTTAGTTTAAAAAATTGAGATGAATATATATGGTGGTCCCTAGAAACTTTCCGTAAAGTAATATATGGTCCTCACCACATTTCAAGTTGTGCAGGCCTGCTTTAGACGAGTTCGAACCGGACCCAACTCTATGGAAGCTCGTGATGGCCATCAGAAATAACGAAATAGGTTAAAAGAAGAGACAGATTTCTCCACAAATGTCGCGAAAGAAATTATTTATAAAGAGTTCCTGCTTTTAATCGCACAGAAAATTCACAGAGGAGCAGCAAATTAAACCTTGTCTACAACGTTTGCGTAGGAGAAAAAATAAATCATCCAGAGTATAGAGATATGTTAGCGATATGGCATAAGTTCAAAATAAGATGAACTGCTTTTGCAGCATCGTTTTGACGTTTACAAGCAAAATAATGCCCCATTTTCGTAGTAAATCTTTATTTAATGGTCTTCATCCCTCATGGGTTTACAGTGGGTAACCACACAGTGGAATATTTTGAGTTTGTGATAATAAAGCACAACCGGATTTCAGATTAGAATGCGAAAAAGAAAATTAACTCATTTTGAACCTCAAAATACTTTAATATAATAATATAGTTAATTGCACAAATAAATCAAATTTTGATAAAAAAAAATTGTGAGAAGCAGGAAAAAGCGTCCTTCTTAAAAAAAATAACCTAAGATGTTTTTCAAAGAATTTTCTGAAAGTAATCAGTGATAAAAACAAAAATAATTATTATGAGTAGTAGTTTGAACGTTAATTTAGATTTTTTAACCTAAAAGTGTATTCTTTCTAATAAC
Organism: Dolomedes plantarius; assembly: GCA_907164885.2. Taxonomy (NCBI): domain Eukaryota; kingdom Metazoa; phylum Arthropoda; class Arachnida; order Araneae; family Dolomedidae; genus Dolomedes; species Dolomedes plantarius. The sequence goes on from OU015495.1 coordinate 125,923,672, forward strand.
AACAGATGTTTTTCTTAGTTATATAAGAAATATCCTTAAGGTTTCAAATTTTTACAGATTGTTTATGTAATATTTTCCTAGTATTTATTAACGAAATTGTTGTTCTAAACTCTTCACTGTTTCCTTTTTTAGACCGTTTATATATATATATATATATATATATATATATATATATATATTGATTGTTTTGAATAAATAGTATAGGACCAACTTTAGCTTGCAAATCTGCGTGAATTCAACGTGAGATAGAATGGTATAATTCAGGTACATAAAAATATTGGAATTTGCTACCATTCATCCTGCATCCGAACTGTTTGAATGATATCAGAGGGGAATGACTCGATAGAACCTTTCTAAAAAAATGTTCCCAAAAATGGTCAAAACCTTTTAAGTTAGGAGATTGAGGTGGCCGGGATAGATGCTGGACCTCATCCTCAGGCTCTTCAAACTACATTTTTACTCATCTCATTGGGTTCATGGGTACGTGTTCTTAACCAATGGTGGTAGTAAATAATAGAAAACCCGAGTCATCCAATCAAATGACATGTTACCTATCATTTGAGTTCCAGTTTTCATGTTCATAGCACCATTTGGCCCGATTTATCGCTTTGGTGTTACTAATGAATGGCTTCTGGACTGCAACAGCTTTATGCAGCTTCATTCGAACTGTTATTACTGAAACAGAATCAACACGACCCGTATTCCATTCTGCTGTTGTTTGATGTTTTGAAGTCTTAGGTTTTCATCGAACAACCCGTTCAAATTTCCACCCATCCCTCACTGACATATTCGTGTGACGTCCAAACTTTTTTTAGAGGGTCATTTTTTGGTAATAACCGAATGGCTAGGGCGCTGGCATTCGGTTCAGATCCTGTGGGTTCGAATCCCACTGTTGGTACGGATGTTTGTAGGCGTTCGGAATCGGCTTTAAACTGTAAGTGCCGGTCTAATTAGCCCTCGTGTAGCAAAAAGTTTACCGTAGCGCTCCAATCCAAACCAAACTTTTTTTTGTGATGAAGCAATGCATGGTTCATTTCTAAGTCATAATATATGATACTATGACTCGTGACTCACTGACTATTTCGGCCATTCCACAATAGTTGTTTAGTTACAACAACTCCCTCAGATCCGACGCTCTGCACATTAATTCTAAATCTTATACATACACAGTACTACTTCAGCGGGATAGCTGATACTCGTACTTTATTTTAATAATCCTGCGCTTTCACGATGTCATCATCATGATTAGCATAAGCCACAGTGCAAGCCCCTTTTTTTAAGTGGTGTTCTCATTATTTTGATAACCTCCTGTAAATTGCAATGATACCAATTAATTCAACTATTATCTAGATTTTGCAACTTTTTCTGTTAACCATTTCATGATATAAGAATTGTCTTTAGGCTTAAAATATATTTTTTCAATTATTTACTGGAAAGCTTTAAATAACTCATTTGGAAGTTTAATAAAATGTGCAGAAATTGCAGGATCAAACTTACTTAATGTTATAACGACAAATTTACTTCACTTTCTTATGTTACAATCAGCTCTTTCACCTTACATGCTAACGGACAGCCCGAAATTGAACACTGCGCACGGAACATCTGCTGTCTAAACAAATGAGCAGCACCCATCAACCACTAAGCCATGTCATAGGCTTTACTAATAAACCTCGTTAAATTTCGAAAATATCGCTCAATATCCTTTACTTAACAAATTGTGGCACATGTTTCAAATATTGATTGATACGTGTAATTCGAGGTAAGTTAATACATCAGGTGGCTATATTACCAACTTAGCGAAGCTAAGTTTTAGGTCAAAGTATTTACTAAAACCATTCTCGACAGATATTTTAAAATACGCTTTATTGTATAATATGCACGACTACTCATGAAGTTATATTTGATGATACAAATTTATTTCAGAACTTCAGAATTCACACAATTGAAAGTTACAAGTTAAAATTATAATATTATAATATATAATATAATACTCAAGGAGCAATTCTGTTTGTATAATAAGTAATTTTTATAATAAAATGTTATTGAGAACATTGTTAGCTGTGAAAATAACCTGAATTTTATACCTGATATTACAGTCGAAGCTCGTTATAACGAACTTCAAGGGACCAAAGGTTTTGTTCGCTTCATCCGGTGGTTCGCTGTATCCGAACCGTTAAGAAAAATGCTAGAGTTCACAAAATGTATAACTCATTAGTTTCAATGAGTATTCAATAGTTGCAATGAGTATTCAATGATGTAATAAAAAAAAGGATAAAATCTATTAAAAATGATCATTAATGAATTAAATCGACTAAAATCGATTACATTAAACTGACACAATACTAATTAAATTATGTACAATAGGAAAACTGCGGGACCAAAATTTCAGTTCGCAACAGCCGTGAGTTTGTTATATACCGGGTTCACTATAACGGGGTTCGACTGAATTTATTCAAAATTTATTAAAATGATAAAGAGAAGGAGTGAATAACATTTACAGATTGTGTCACGAATTGATTTAAAAAAATGAACAACTGGATAAGTTTCAGTTTCAACTATTATGTAAAAGAGACAGCTTGTAAAAGAGACTTTTCTTGGATCAAGATCATTTTTCAAATGTTCCAAGGATATTCATGTGAAAATTCTTATGAAGATGGAACCCACTCTCCCTTGAGCTGCATATGACATAATCCATGATTCAATCGTATTGACTTTGCGTTCTGAGCATTGTTTTTATTGCATTAAATATTTCCTTCACGAATATTTTTGAAGTACCGGAAGGGAATATTCTCACATGAGACAATCGAGAAAATTCGATGCTGGAATTTTTTTTTAAATTCTCATTAAATTTATAGGAACTAAATAGATTTTTTTAAAGAATTTTTTTTAAGATTTTAAAAGAAGTGATGAATATTTAAAATGCAGAGTTCTCAGAAAATTATTTAAACTAGCTCAATGGCAATCAGATGTGCTGTATTTTCGATTTAAAATGAAATGATTTTATTTCTTAAAGATTAAAAACTGTTTAATCACTTTTAAAAATATATTAGAATTTTTAAAAAACGAAGTAATTATTTAAAATTCTCTTTTTCAAATTTTGGTTTTTGGCTGTTGAAATAATTTTTTCAAATTTTCGTTTTAAAATTTTGCTTTTTAAACAAAAAAGAAGTTCATTCAATTAGAAAAAATTCTAAAGGTTTTCACTTCTCATTTCCTAAAACTAAAATTATTTCTGGTACTTTAAAATTATTTCTGGATTTCAATTATTAATGACTCATTCTCAGACTCGTTCTCAACTAATAATTTTTCCTCTTGGCAACATGGTCGAATAAAAATATTAAATCTCATGGGGGAAAAAGTACTTAAAAAATAGAAAGACAGTTCTGATGAATTAAAAATTGGTGGCGGAAGAATCCTCATCAGTTGCTCATTAATTAGAAACAAATTTCCCGAACTTCCTGGAATTATTAGTGAGTAAAATAATAAGTCGAAAAATTACGAACTCGGCATTCAGTTACATCAAGATACTATTGCGATCAGCGCGGGAAATTTCAAAAGTTAGTATTATAAGTACGCTTTTTTAGAATGATAAAAAATTTTTTATTAAATGTATTTGGTATATTTTGGAACCTGAACATCTAGCAAATGCCGATAAATCGTAAAGTTGACATTAATAAGTGCAGAAAACCGAAATATTTCTCCATCAAAATTGCCGATTTCGTGAAATTCGGAAAACTGCTTTGGGGACAAAGTTTCGTTTGCAATGAAAACTAATTTTAACTTTATAAAAATGTGTATATCAGTAAAGATTATGAGTTGTAGTAGAACACATGGAAATAAAAAATTTGTCGATTGGAGGACGGAAAAGTTGAATTTTTCATGCATGAAAATAGTGGAAATTTGCGAAACGGAAAGGAGCTGGCTCACCCGGAATGCCAGCTTTTTCTATTGTCCGCTTCTTCTGAGTTCGGTGGTTTTAATTTAATAATTAAAAAAGTTGAAAGTTTTGAAAGTTGATGGCATCAGTGCACGCGTCTCGTCCGTCCGCGTCCATTGATACCAGTCGCGATATCCTGCTATGCTCGGTTCGCGAGATTAGCCCGTCCCCGTGTCTGCTCATTAAGAAACATACGTTTGTTTTCCTTCAGCTGTTAATTGTAAGATTGTTTTTACTAAATCTTTCAAATATCCTATTTTATGATCGTCATCAATAAAGGAATGTTTATTAACAAACATATATAAAATAATGGCGTTTAAAAGATAATAAAAAGTAGATTTTCCATCTTAGAATAAGATTCTGAGAAGGATCAACAGTATAAAATTGTAATAGGGTCATGGGTTAGATAACATCTCTCAAGCTGATGATATCATTCCGACACCGATGCTTCAGTTAACACGTTTCTTAAAAAATGCCGAGAAAAGGGTATAATATTATAAATTTTTAATTTCTCTTTTCTCTGATCCAACATTAGGTATTTTTACATCCTTGAAAAATATGAAAAAAGGGATCAAAAGTACTGAAAATCTACACCAAATCATAAGTGTTCTTAAAACTTCGTTCTTAGAACTGAAAATTCTCTATTCGAGTGTCAAAGGCTTAAAACAACTTTAATCTCACGAGCTACAAAATAACAAGCTACTTTGGAAAGCCGCGCCGGTCTGTGAAGCTTTATCACTTCACTCCATTAAAAAAAAATTCCCTGACAGTGGGAGGGGGATGTACGAAAGGGAGAGAACTTTACATACAACAAGGTGGGGTGTGGTGGAGGAATTACCACAGAACAATTTTTCTGAGAGGCAAAGTGTCGCAGACTCCTTGGTTTACCATGGTTTTCACTCGTTGTTTGATTTACCTTTGTTGACTCCTGCCACATTTCACGAGATAACTTTTTGATGTTTGGCAACACACAATTAAATTTTGAGTTTTATTCTTTTCTTTTAATTTTTGTTATGTTAAGATACGGCGCCTGTTGGTGAGTATATTTTTCGGTCCCGTTTTTACGGCGGGAAGTATGTAACCTTGGTCTAAATTAATATACACTCATGGACAAAAAAATTAGCGCACCAAGAAGAAGTCGTCAAAATCAAACGAAATTTTACATACGTAATGACTACTTTGATATAAGTACATGATAAGAAAATAAAAGAAAAGGGATAATTTATTTCAGAGAAAAAGGCAAAAGAACGGAGGAGTTAATACTCCGTTGGACCCCTCTAGCACGAATGCACGATTCGATACGATCGGGCATTGAGTCATACAAGTTCTGTATGATGTCTTGAGACATTTAGTTCCATATTTGCTGTAACCTTGCCTCTAGTTCGTTCAAACTCGTGGGATTCCCAACTCGTCATCCCAAATGATCCCAGATATGCTCGATAGGAGACAAATCTGGGGATCGGGCAGGCCAAGGAAGGGTAATAACAGTGCTGAGACAGTCTTGTGACCCCCTTGCCGTATGAGGCCGAGCATTGTCTTGCTGAAAAATGGCTCCTGGGAGCCGTTGCATGAGTGGCAACACATGTGGTTGCAGGATTTACTGAGCATACCGCTGGGCTGCCATGGTGCCACGGAACAATACTAGTGTTGACCGTGCATTGTAGGCAATGGTACCCCATACCATCACACCAGCTGTGGGAGCGATGTGTCGCTGTACAGCAAAGGCAGGATTGAAGTGTTCACCACGGGCTCTCCACACACGAACACGATTGTCATCACTGCCGAGATTGAATCTGGATTCGTCGCTAAAGACGACCTGGTTCCATTCCGCTGCAGTCCTATTTCCTCGTGCGCGGCAAAACTCCAAACGGAGGCGTCGATGGATGGGCGTCAAGGGCAGCACACGTAATGGGCGCCGCGATACCAACTGTCCTTCAGCCAGGCGTCTTCGTATGGTTCGAGAAGACACAGAGGCCCCTAGTGAAGGTGCTACCTGTGCCTGGATGGCGGCCGATGAAGCAGTTGGCTGTACGCGTGCATTTCTTACGATGTGGCGGTCTTCTCGACGACTGGTCTGTCGAGGGCGTCCTGAGCCTGGTCTTCGTGTACATAACATCTCTCGGGTCCACTGGTCCCAACACCTCCCCACAACACAATCAGAGCAGCCTAATTGACGAGCTACTCACCTAGCTGACCACCCAGCTTCCATCATCCCGACGATTCTCCCCCTCTCAAACTGCGACAACTGCTTATATTGTCTTCGAACACGGCGTAATGGCATGTCTATCTCAGCTCTTCCTTTGTAAATGATTCAGCACACTCAAACAAGCTTTGGTTACATGTTTTATACTCCACAGAGTACGATGTTCAACGCCCTCTACCGGCTATATGTAATGTGCAATCACGCTGCATTTCTAATCATTTGCATATCTCCCCGACATGTACCTTCATGGCAAGTTTCGTTACGCTCCCGCAATTATTTCTTGGTGCGCTAATTTTTTTGTCCGTGTGTGTATATATAAAGTTGTGTGTGTGTCATTAGTAATCTGAATTAAACATTTTAATATTTCTCGATATTATATGAGTACCTAAAGAATAACATCACAGGAACTGTTTCATTTAAAGGAGCTCCCCGGGACAATGGAGGTAGGAATTTTGCTTAGCCTATAAGTTCAGTGTCACTTCGAAATATTTAATTTGAAAGTTGGGCGGAGTGACAACACAAAGAGAGAAGGGAAGAATAACGAGCAAACTTGGTAAAGGAACAAAATATACATTAACACGAAAGAAAAGAAACAACAAAAATTTAAAAAAATGGTAAATGAAGTAAAGAAATAAAATGACGGTATATTTTTTCAATACAATAAAATAAAGTAGATAGATAGAAATAAAATGAAGCGATTGAAAATATTACGTAACAGATATCCAAGCTGATTGAATATAAAGAAATAAAAAGGTACTTTTATACTGTGAATCAATTTGCTAATATTACAGAACTTTTTTTAAATTCCAGAAGTTGAATTTAAAGTGTAAAGAGCTCATTGCATTAAAACAACGACCACTACTTTAAGAATGCAAGAAAGTTAAAAATTGAAAATCGTCTCTTAAGGGGTAAAGGGATCTTCAATCTGGTATTTTAAAAAATTTCATTATTTTACGCCATATACAAAATGAGAATACTTAATATTCTTTTCTATTATATTATATGCACCTAAAATTCCAAAATAAGTATTTTGTGGAAGAATAAGATCCGTGTAAAAAAAATTTTTTTTTGAAAAATGCCAGAATTTTCCAATACGCTCCTAGCGCAATCATTTTTTTTTAAATTTCTTCCAAATATCTCAGAATTGTTAATTGAAGAGTTTGCCACAAAATTGTGCAATATTTTTGAAACCGCAAATATTTTTCACAATTGTTGACCACGAAATAAAGCAAAAACATAAGAAAAACAACAGACAGATTAAAAAAAATAATTACTTGTGGCTTTAGATTCAACCAAAAAACATCAACGTACAGTTTTATATATATATATATATATATAATATATATATATATATATATATATATATAATATATATATATATATATATATATATATAATCTATATATATATATATATATATATATATATATACACTAGCGGAAAACCCGTACTTCACTACGGAGTACATTCAAATTAAATACAGCGGTCAATGTATGCAATTAATGCCAAATATATATAAATATATATATATGTGTGTGTGTGTGTGTGTGTATAATAAATACGACGATCAATGTATACAATTGATGTAAAAAAAGTAATATATATATATATATATATATATATATATATATATATATATATATATATATATATATATATATATATATATAAAATCATAAGAGATATTTTTATAGACAAAATAATGTAGAAGAAAATATTCAAATTAAATCTAATAGGACATACTAAACAATATAGTACAGTTAATATTGTACAGTTTGAGGAACATTATTTTTTACTGTATTTTAATATTTTTTTGGATAATGTCCAATTTTATGGATAATTTTTGGATAGGGCCAATTTTTCAAACAAAAACTCAACAATTTATGAACAAAAAAATTAAACATTGGACACTTTCGACATATTCGCTTAATTTAAGAGCAGATTTACAACGCGCACTCCAGGACCCATTCTGGCCCAAAAACACAGGAGCCTAAAAAACACGTCTGTTCGCTGGATGTTATAAGGCCGATCTCTCCAAATTCACCAACTCTCTGCCTATATCTTGTGGCATTTTCTTTGTCGCCGACCCTCCCAGTTCCACGAAAATGCGTCTGTTTTTCAGAGAGGGGGCGGCAACCCAGTTGGTGACATTTTCTTCGTAACACCGAAACTTTATCGCCTTCCCGTACCAAAGTCGAAGAGCTATCGCTAGGACAGACAGCTTTATGACGGTCATGGAAAACATTTTCTATTTTTCCAAAAAGTTACCCTCACCACTTGTTAGGGAAACCGCCCGATAAACACACAGCTGTGTGTCGTGTACTATGTGAGGTCTTGGGAAAAAAAACCCATACTTCTAATACGCTACATTATATATATATATTTATATTTATATATATATATATATATATATATATATATATATATATATATATATATATATATTGTAAAGAATTCGCCGAATGGTAGCGAAAAGAAATCAGCGATACAATGTAATAATATTTAAAATGACCGATTTATTTACATGATGATTGAGTCGATGAAAATTACAGGAGCGATGCTCTCTAATGCTGTGCGGATATACGAGTCAGGTACCACACCTCAGTTGATATTAGATGTCTAACTGCACTCAGGCACTAAAGTTCTTTAGATCGTGCAAGGGAACTCAGGATACGTCACGATCACCTGCGAGAATTGAAGTCCACAGAAACTCAACAATTGTCCAAATCCTTCTGGGATCATAAAACAAGCTAGGTCGACAGGAAGTCAATAAAACTCTTCGCCTATCACAAGGACTTATCGAGAATTTAAATTATAGGCTGCGAGGCCTGAGTAGCACCAATTAGCTTGAGATCCTAAACTCAGCCTTCAATAAACTTCTGCCCGAAGTAAGTCGACGGGGTGTCGAACGATTCTTCTCCGAATCGAAAGTAAACACTTTGCCTCACCGAGGACTTAAAACGAAGTCACGGCTGCAAATGCCGGAGTAGCCAGTCTCAGCGTGAGAACTCAGAGCTAAGTGAATTTTTCAACTGTCGTAACAACGCACTTTGAATTTTGGCACTGGTATCGCTCTAAATGTAAAAGGGCTCTAATTGGCACCTTTTAAAAGTGACCTCATTTCTCTGGATTTTGATTGGTCTAGCTTCAACAGCTGTTTGGATCCGCCCTCAGGTTCACTGTTGTTTTTTCCTGGAACGTGCATGAAAAGAAGGGGGGGGGGGGGTCTTGTTCTTTAAGATTGCGAAAATCAATGGATTCTTCACAACCCCTCCCCTCACAAGAGTTTTGTCTCAATGGCAAAACTGTAAGGTAATGATTAGACATGGTTCACCCGACAGTCATTAGAGGCAACAATTTAATAACAATGATACACAATATACAACAATTAAACACTAGAATATTTACATTTAAGTACTTATTAGCTAATTTTCGGGCAGCATTCTGCTTAAACAGTCAGCATGCCCGTTGTCCTTGCCAGCTCTGTGAACGATCTTGTAATCGAACGGCTGCAAGGCCAACGCCCATCTCATTAGCCTGGGATTATTACCGGCATTAGTCTTGAGAAAAACCAATGGGTTGTGGTCGGTCTCAATGGTAAATTTTTGCCCGTCTAAGTAGTGTTTTAACTTTTTTATGGCATAACTATGGTTTAACTTTTTTATGGCATTTTGCTTTCCGGAGGACCGTTCTTTAGGAACGTAATCCTACGTTAAAAAAATCGAGAATGAAGGCCCTCGGCCCCTTAAAGCAGGGGTTCCCAACCTTTTTATATTACCGTACCTGTACGTTGTAAACAATTTGATGACGTACCGGTAGACCGAAAATTTTGAAATGGGGAATAAAATGCAATGGAGAACATTTGTAATAAAGACAGGTAACTTGGGATATATTTTTATTGCTAAACATATACGTAAAATATAATAATCACTTTAAAAAATGTATAATTAGGGAGAAGGTTGGGCCTGTTTATTATTAACTAAAGAAGTAATATCGGGCTCAATATATGTCAGTTTAAGGCGAAGATCCGATTAAATGTACAGCAAAGCTCTATATTTGGTTTTCATCGCAGTCATTGCAGAAAATCTTTTTTCACATAAATATGTGGTCGCAAATGACATTAAAAGTTTTACTGCTTGGCAAGAAACTTCTCAGACACAGTTATAATTCGCAAACACAGTTATAGACACAGTTATAATTCGAAGGCGAGTGCCAAATTTTTATGGGGCGGTCATAGATAACACATTCAGGTGTAGACGGCATCTTTTGAGATTAGGTAAATCCCAATAAAGTATTACAACACAAACAATGGCTAAGAAATTCCAAGCTAAAATATTAAAACGTATGGATTATTAGTTATTATAGTCATTTATTTTCTTTTTTGTAATACAGATTTTTAATAGATTTTTGTTTTAAATTGTAAAATCATTCGCGTACCTGTAGCTGCTTGTCCGCGTACCGGTATTGGTCCGCGTACCCAAGGTTGGGAACCACTGCCTTAAAGAAATATAGTCCTTATTCTCTAATATCAGGAACTTCTAGTTTGCCCAAAAGGCCAAGAATTCCTTCGGAAATAATAAAGTTTCATAATATTAACTTCATTCAATGTGGCATCTTCTCTAAAAGCTGATTTGAACAATTAAGCCCGTCTGCACACGGAGCAACTCAAAAGAAACTGATAACTGACTCCAGTCACAAACCAGTCCGTGATGAGTCGTAACCTATGTAATTGAATGGAGCCACGCACACGGCGCAACTGGTTACAGACTCGTCCGGACGAGTCTGTAACATTTTCGTTACATACCCGTCCGGAGAGTCTGTAATATTTTGAGAACCTATAGGTTCTCAAAATATTGGTACCGGGCACTCAAAATATAAGTAACTAATATTTTGAGTGGCTGGTATCAGGTCATTACCAATTCAGCTCTAAACTTAAAAAGGCAACATCAATGGAAGAAGTCAATATTTTTTGCTTATCCTAGAATGGTCTTTATGTGTTTCTACTCTAAGTAAATATTCATTTACAGGATGTGTGCCTGTACAAATTTCTATAAGACATTTCAAAGATATACTGAAGTCTTAGAAATGTAGAAAGAAATCTAACAGATAAACACAAAGTTCGCCAGTAAATACAACAGCAAGTAAAGAAGAGCCCAAGAGAAAATACTTTTAGTCAACACAACCAGACACATTTTGTCATAATGAACGAAAGCATTTTACAGAGTTTCGTAAAAATAGAGACGTTGGAAAGGTAGAAATAATAATAGTTTGTTTTTGAAAAAAAACTAGAAATGACAGTGAACTACGGATTTTCTGGTTCTTCACTTATTATGGAATTAAAAAGTAATCATGATTCCGAAATGTGTCTTAGCAGAGTAAATGAGTTTGAGAGACATTCGAGTTACTCAGCAACGTGATACAAGGAAAATGTAACTAATTACGCAAAAATGCATTATTTTCGACAGAGGTTGCTCCTCTAAGCATTATATACACGACTTTGCAATTCGGTTTATTAAGATTTAAGAGCATTTTCTTCAGGGTACAGTCAGTAGTATTTAAGCTCAGAATAATCACCTTCAGTATCATAAATTGCAGTCTGCCACTTCTGTGAAATTATTAATCTAGCAACGGAAAATATTACTTATATACTACTGCAAAAATAATGTGTGATTAGATTATGAGAAAACTTAATAACCCAATATATGAAGGTAAAAGTAATGAAAGATAGTAAGTAATCTGATATCTTTCCAAAGTTCTATAACGAATCTTAAGAAATATTTTTTATCCCGTATTTTTTTCTTGTCTAATGCGGAGGCACTTTGTCGTGAGACATTCACTTTTTGTTACTCACCATGATTTACCTGCTATTATATTATGGAGTCACCATAAAGGTGAGCCAGCATTGCTCCCAATCAGGGGCACGACACGGAAAAAAAATAACCTTATACGGGACTTGAAACCAAACCCACTGCGTGGCAGCTCAGAAAGCTAACCACTACACCATGTGAGTGGTTTATCCCGTATTTTAACGTAGGATTGCGTTTCTCAATAATGGTTCCCGGAAAGCAACATTTATGACGCTAAAAACGTCGTTGAGAGTTCAAGATCAATCAAGAGAGGCAGAATAGACATATGTAACTTATTTTTCTTACCATTGACCTATTCTGCATAGGGTTACCACTCATCCTTCTCTTCGCATGTAGGAATTTTATTGTAAAAAAAAAGAGGTAGGCAACGATAAGTAATCTTACGTTAATAACCCGCGGTAGTTTCGTTACTAAAGACTACCTGAAATGTTTTTTGTATTACTTAATTTGATTTGAACAGAAATTAGATACACTTTCAAACCCCATTGTGACCCAAAATGGAAAACATCAATTTGGTACTGTATTAAATTCAAATTGAAGGAATGATTTAACACGTATGGGGTTATTATGAACATCATATTAGTCCCTAGCGTGACAATTTTAATTAGAATCTCAAAATAGTCAAGCCTGAAAATATAAATAGTTTCTTTATTTAAAATTATCTACCTCAGTGGATTATTTCCTGCCGGCTTACAGAATAATGTTAAATCAATTATGAAGAAAACGGTTTAATATGCGTTTTCCAAATCCTGTTTGAAAATTTCATTAACGTGAAATTCCTTTTAATAACGCCTTTTAATAATATCTTTAACGAAGGATTTACGGGAATTTAAGCTCTTACGTGACAAGGTGTGATCAGTTAAATTAATAAGATTTCCTGACCGTAAGACTTCTGATTTATCACTCTGAAGATTAGTGATAAAAAATGGTATGTGAGTTGTTAAACCGCGTTTACGGGATAATAAATATTTCAGAAACTGAACAGAAGCAAGCTAAGAATAAATATATACAGAACATGCATTTACATAAACTTTACATGAAGAAATAACGAACTATATAAACCAGACTAACCGACAAACAAATGATATCGAGAAGGCCTCTATCACAATTGCCACTTTCCACCTGTTGAAAGTACAGGATAAGAAGTATTTGGATATTTATAAAAATTTACAATTATCTCTGCAAACTTCTTTGAGACAAGTGAAAATGTTTGTCAGATTTCAAGATATATTCAGGAAAAAATGCAAGTCCGTTTTAAAGTTGTGCCTCTGAATATAATGTTAAAATATATTCAGGATGCATAATGCCAGGATATATTCAGGTAAATATGCAAGTTCATTTTAAAGTTGAATATAATAAGTCTTTGAATATAATGTTCATTAATCATATCATAATTTTTCTCTGCATTTATTTAGTACCTTTAAATTTCCTTTTTTGAACAGGCAAGCGACAGGATTTTCTTTTGATTTCGCATTTGATAAAAAATATTGAATTTGGCAGATTTTTTTAAGGCCATACTGACCGAGTTGTAAATGTAATTTTCTTAGTAAATCAGAGTGTTCATTGTTTCTTAATTGTAGTTCACTGTTATTTTCTATAATATAAGAAAAGTTCACTTTGTTATTTAAGAGGGTCCGGGACACATATAAAAAAAATTATTTATTGAGTTAAAATTTTGAATTTTTTTGTGATGGTCAACCATATAATTTGTTAACAAAATCACATCATAAAATTTCTCAAAAAGTTTTTAAAAAATTTTAAAACTTAAAATTTTTAATAAAAGGGAGGGGGTAATTTAAAATCTTTATAACTCGAAATATTTGTCGAATTTCAAAATTCTTTCCTTTAATTAAACAGAAGTATATAAGTTTTAATTTTGACTCATCATTTTTTGAAATATTAATATTTAAAGAAATTAAAAATATTTAGATTAAAAATTACAAAAAAAATATGTAACTTATTTTTAAAAAATCATATTTTCAAAAGTAAATATTTTTTTCAAATTTGCTGAATCAAAATTAAAATTAAATAGTTGAAAAAGACATGTTCCAAGTTTCAACCATTTATCTTTAACGGTTCTTCACTTATAACAATTTAAAAACAAGAAATGGGTAAAAAACCCATCATGCAGAAGAAAAATCGTTGTTTAAACGCACTTACAGGTTTAAATAACGATTGGCTACTATTAGAATATTACAAAAAAAATGATTCATCCTGTTCTAATTAAGATAGAAACATGATTTAAACGTCATTTTAAGCGTAAAAGAACAAAAGAATTTTTAATGCAATAAAAATGTTTTCGAAAATTCGAACAATTTCGTGTCCTGGACCCCCTTATGTTATAAGAAATCAATTTTTCAATAGATAAGCATAAACATAAATTAACCGGCTTAAGGAGAAAATACTAGAGGATAAACAAACATGCAGAAATGTTGTCGTTTCACTTCTACATCTTTGTTTACTCTCTAACTGATCAGGTTTGCGTTTCCGGTCATACATTCATATGTGATTCTGTTTTGCTTTTGGGTTTTCTACCTCCCCCAGGAAAATTCGATATTTCCGGCCATCCAGTGGGGTTGGTAAGAGGTATGGTTCGATTAAGTAAACAGCACCCTCCTGCGTCAGGTTCTCGTTTCCGGTCATACATTCATCATTCCTATGTGATTATTGCTCGTCTTGATGCCTACTATCACCCCTCTGAATTTGTCTGTCGAATTTGGCAACACCCTGTATATATCAGTAACACTGAAGAACATGGATTGCTGAAAGTAATTATATGTACGTGGTTAAGATATTCGAATTTTTTTTCCAATTTTGTATTTACATTTCCAGTTTATGGTGACTTATAAATCTGAACTTTGAAAAACATAAAAAAAAAACAATTTTTTACCATTATAAAAGTTCACTGAAAAGAAAAAATATTAAAGAAATAATTTATATTCCCGGTCAAAAAAATGGTAAAAATGAATCAAATATATATATAATATAAATTCGAAATTGCGAAAATATATTGATGTAGAGATAATAACTGCCTAATCATAAGGAAGGAATCTGTAGATATATTCTTAAGTAAAATTGTCCTGCAGTAAAAATGTAACAGTTTCATACATCCCGCAACACTCATTTATAATTTCTATCTCATTTACAACGAACTATGACTAGGGTAGGAATGGAACCAATCAGACATGCATCCCGGACCTACATAGTAACCACTGAACTATCACGACATGCCACTGAATAACTTCTAGAAAATTCCTTGTTCTCTCACCTGTTATGTGACAAACTACATTTAAATACCTTTATCTACGCGGTGTTCGGTATTTGCTAGAACATCTATATTTGTAGATGTATGGAAATTAACATTAAAAATATTACAAAAAAATGCTCGTACATTTCATTGTGACATGTAACATGTAGAATGAAAACTTGATCACAACTAATTTGCCCGTAAGGACTTCGATGGG
This sequence comes from Dolomedes plantarius, assembly GCA_907164885.2. Taxonomy (NCBI): domain Eukaryota; kingdom Metazoa; phylum Arthropoda; class Arachnida; order Araneae; family Dolomedidae; genus Dolomedes; species Dolomedes plantarius. The sequence continues at coordinate 125,939,143 of OU015495.1, forward strand.
TTAAAAGCATGGAAATTTATATAAATCTCATATCAGTCTAAACATATAAATTGACATAAAAACACTCAGGACAAGGTTATTTTTTCTTAACGCCTTTCTGGTTTTTAATTTTTAACGTAGGAATACGTTCCTCCAGAACGGTCCTTTGGAGAAAAAAATTTCAGACGCTAAAACCGTCCGTCCATCCGTCCTCGCGAGTTATAATTTTTGCAGCGCGCCTAACCTAGTCTAACGCTTGGACAAGTTAAACAGAAAGGTACCAAGATGAGCCAAAAATTTGACATACATATATGTGGGTGTATGTATATATATATATATATATATATATCCAACAGAGATAGATAAAAATAATAATACGAATATAGACAAAAAACAAACAGAAATCAAGCACTCTGGGCATCCACGCACCAACGGCAAGCATTGTGCCCATAATGTAAGTTGTGCTTGTCTTTTCATTTTCTTTTTGACTTATTGCTTCCTTGGGGGACTCGGGGCCTTGGGATGTCTTTTGGGCTTACCTGCATCCTATTCAGAAAGTTCCCTTTGAGGTAACTGATATGGTTAGGCTCCCTGATGACGAGACCTGTCGGTTACCTCTATGTTGTTTTATGGTTCAGTTCCGGCACTTATACCGAATCTTGCCGTTGGGGCGTGGATGCCCAGAGTGCTTTATTTCTGTTTGTTTTTTGTCTATATTCGTATTATTATTTTTATTTATCTCTGTTGGATTATTTATTTGCTTTTTTCATTTTGGGCATATGAAGCTTCTGCGCTATCCTCTATTGAAAATGTTTTTTGTTTTCTTTGCAGGATGTTTTATGTTAAAGTGATTTAGCAGTCTATGCTTGAATTTTAATTTTTGTTTATTTCTATTGTTTATATTTTACATATATATATATATATATATACAAAAGAGGTAAGCAACGATAAGTAATCCTACGTTAATTATACGCGGTAGTTTCGTTAGAAGAGACTACCTAAAATTTTTTTTCTTTTAAAGCAAAAAATTTAAAAGTTATATCATTCTAAACAAAAAGTTTCAAGTCATTCTCTTATTTCAAGTCATTCTCTTATTTTTTGAATTACATCTTGTTTTGAGAGAAAAATGCAAATATTCATTAACTTTATCAGTCTAAATCAAACAGTTTTATCTGCATACTTGGAGATAACTATTTTACTGATACGCATTGTAACTCTGTATTTCGAATAAGCATTGTTCAGTTGCCTGAAAACAATGATCTAGGCAAAAAAGTAGGTGAGAAGCTTGTTACTGACATTTTGTCTCCTATAGGTCTGATTTCAGCGAGTCGAGGTTTCTTTACAGCGCTAAATATCTATTTTTTGATTATATTATATACATTCCTTTTCACTAAATTAAGGAACAATTAGTCACAATTCGTTTAATAAAACCAAGTTTTTTAGAAACATCGCAGTAAACATTTTAACCATTGTCCCGATATCATTTTTTTAACAATATTAAAACTATACGACAAAAAATATTCACGTTTTTAAAGACCCAAAGTTTTTCTTAAAGAGATTCTCCTCATGTTTCTACTTTCTTTGAATTTTTTTATACAAACAAAAAAGTATTCAACTATATTCATTAAAATGTTTCGTGGAATAGGCGAACCTAATTAAATTTTGCGTTATTCTTGAAACTTCTCATCAAGTTGAAAAATTTACCCAGCAAATTAGTGCACATTTTCAGAATTTCCTTCCTACATCGTAGTGTTGTAATTATTGTACAGGTAATTAGATTGTTCAAAAATCTTTTCTAAACATGTTTTCTTCATTGAACTTTATACTAATTAAAGCGATTCAAGCCTAGCTGAGTGGCATGATGTTAAATAAATTAAGATTTATAAATTATGCTCCAAATTTTTAATTTAACTTAGACTGTAAACACATGTTACATATATCACGTAATTATTAATGAATGTTACTTATTCTTAATACCTTATGAAGTTGTTAAAAATAAGAGAACTAACATGGAGCTAAGTTTTCAGAGTAAATCACGCCAGCTAGGAAGGTCAAACTTGTGTTTTGTCGCCAAAATCAAAATGAATCCGACCAAATCAGAACCACTAGAAAAATACTCTGATTTTGCATTTATATATAAATAATTTTGATTATTTTCTCTGGGAAAATTGAATATTAATTTATTTCTAATTACTAGATCATTTGGAAGAGAACAGATGTTATTTGAACAGTTCTTTTAGGAATAAAATTTAGATTGTAATTTGCCATTATCCAAACAGCTACTTGTAATGGCACTGTAATTGTTCTCATTTCATTTTTATCGGAAAAATAATTGATTGTTCTATTTTTAGCACGGAGGGATGTTTTAGAAACGAAATTTTCTAAGCAATAAAGAAACACGTTTAAATGATTAACCCTTTTTTGAAAAAAAAATCATTGGCGTATAAATATATTCTGCTTTATAACAAAGAGGTAAATCTTAATATGATGTCATATTAGGAAGAGAATTTGAGTGAAAAGAAGAACACATTAAATTACACACAGGCACGGGTTAGAATAATTATACTAGTATAACCGTTTAATTAAATATGAGCTTGTGTGGATGGAAACTCCATGCATTTGAACATGCTAATAACTGAGCATGGTAGATTGAATATCCAAGGATATATCAAAAAATTTACTACAATTTATCTTTGTCATATTATTATATACATATTTTTGCTATTTAGCAGCAACAATATACACCTAATTTACTACGAATATACATGTTTTACGACCTTCTTTAATATTTCCTTTTTGAGGTAGTGCATTTGTGAAGTTCGCTGTTTCCTTTACCCTTAAGGTAATTTATATACTAAGCAATTAACTCACCATTAACAAGATCCGACGAGGGTTTCTACATTAAACTATTTATTACAGCACAATTAGAGTACATAAATACCGTACTCAATTGCCAGCAGGCAACGGGGAATTATTTATCGCGTGTGTTAATACCGGTAGTTATATTACGAAACCCTACCAGAATTCAGCCACGCCACTGCTTGTACATACGCCACAGTAAACTTTCTCTCTTCACTTTATCACCATGTCGTTGTAACGATAGCTAACTTCAAAACGCCTTCGGTAAACTTGATAATATCTGGATGCTTTACGGTAAAGCGATCTTCACTCCAATTATTTTTCGTTCGCTTGCTCACCTCCGTCCGACCTCGCCTCGTCATGGTGACCTCTCACTCTCAAGCGTGTAAGCTACCCATGAGGATTCCCGTCTAGTAGAAAAGCCCCGCTCATTTGCATAAGGCACTTCTTCTTCAAACGGCGTTTATTTAAACCAGGGAGGTTAATTTTGATTCAATACACCACACATTTATAACACAATTTATCTTTTAAAATAAAAACATAAATTGCATTACATAAAGAACTCATTTACCGAAAGCAATATCGTTTCACTGCAGAGTTTATCTCTTCCAAAGTTCCGGACCATTATGCTATCCAAACATTAATTTATATGTTTTTAGTCGACAAAAATTAATTTAATTTTCATGAAAGAGCGTTTCAGGAGTTCTAGTGTTGTACTTACTTTCCGTATTGGTTCGTTTACTGATATATTTTTGAATAGGAGAGCTATCTCTAAACGAAATTCTTGTGGGTGAGTGAAATTTCATGTGAAAAATATTTGATTTTGATTTCATTAAGAATATGATATATTTTAGAGGGGGAAAAAACACATTCCTTTTGAAAAATAATTTGAATAAAAAATGATTTCTATGACAGTTTTGCTCCAGTATAGCAAAACGATTTATTTTTATTCACTATCTTGTTTTTCTTAGCTCTTTATGTGTCGTTTTGTCTTCCTGTTTTGTCCCCGGATATTTCTAAAATGTACCTAACGTTTCCAGGGCTATAAAAACGCCGATAAAAAGGGCCGGTGAGGTAATCTGACTAATGGTAATGCATTGATTGCCAGGAGATGTTTAGTTTCGACAAATTTAGTTCTGTCAGTAAATTTTAAGAGCATTTGGGTTGATAAAAATTTTAAAGGAAAATGTACCTCTATGTACCTTGGTGTGTTTTGACCCATTTGATAAGAGTATTTGGGTAGCTTAAGTTAATGTAGTCGATGACATTTAATGCTCCCCTCTGTGTATTTATATCAGTGATTCTCAACCTTCATTTCTCTAGCAAGCCCCCCCCCCCCTTTAGATGACCTTCAGACGCTATGCCTCCATTGTAGGTCTAAAAAACGTATGTAACAATAGTAAAATACATTCTACTCATATTTTTTTTTGCTAACTATCCAACCCCCCCCCTTCCCCTAATATAACTTCCGCATTCCCAGCCCCCCTCCACGAGGTTGAGTACCTTTTGGTCTAAGCTGTAATTTTTTAAGTTGAAACGATCATTATTAATACCCTGAAATCGCTCTAATTCAGGGTAGTATTTGCAACAACTGGCTGGAAAAATTCTACATCTGTATATTACATAAAATTAAGTTTTAATGAACTGGTTTTCCTCCGATAACAATTTTTTACAAATCTTAACTGCATTTTACTGATAGTATTATTATAATCATTTAAACCGAGAAAGAAAAAAATACGCAAATTAATCAAAATGTATCGAGATCAACGAAAACGGCTAAACTGATTCTCTTCTATTAAACTATTATGATATGGACAATATTCTTATTACATATCGCTGGACGTTGCTAAAAAATGTAAGGGAAAAATCAATCTAAACACCCAAAGAGAAGACATTGAAATTACAGTTTAAAATTCTTGAAATAAATCTATATATATTTTATGGGGAATTTGAATAAAATGCTTTTGAATGAAAAATTTTAGGCACTGCAATTTTATTTCTCATGTTTAAGAATAAGATAATAAAGTCAGCTGTACATGAAGGCTTTTATTTTCATCTTTGTGTTTGAGTCTAAAGAATTCGTTATTTTTTGCTCTGTGATTCTAAAAAGCTCTGGAGCAGTAAAATTCTGTGTTGTTCAATAACAAAGAGAGTATATATAAATAACATCAAGATACGAATGTATAGTATAGTATCGCCCAATCCTGCGAAACTTAAACAGTGTCTCAGTGATTAAGGACTTGACACAAAAAAACTCATTAAATGGCTGAAAAAGTTATGGATTCTTATCCATATATATAAATCAACTTTCTCATAACTATCTTTTTAAATAAATAATTTATTCATTTTCCATTATAGTGACTTAAATAATCACTCGTATAATCAAAAATAATGAATACATCTTCTTAGAATCATACTTCAACGTATTTAAAAAACCTGTTCTTTTGCATATTGTTACGTGTTTTCTATGAAATTAATGCAAAACAGCGCAATGCATGCAAAATGATGTTTTATGATAATTCGCAGTTGAGTAAAGATACTACTGAAAAACACTAAGCAGATACTAGTAATCTACAAATAATCTTAAACGCTGTCACGTTAGAAAATATATGGCTCGAAAAAAACTTTGCAGCTGAAAGCATAGGGGAGAATTCATTCCCACATACTCATATATATATATATATATCTATATATATATATATATATATATATATACACTCATGGACAAAAAAATTAGCTCACCAAGAAATAATTGCGGGATCGTAACGAAACTTGCAATGAAGGTACATGTCGGGGAGATATGCAAATGATTAGAAATGCAGCGTGATTGCGCATTACGTATAGCCGGTAGAGGGAGTTGAACATCGTACTCTGTGGAGTATAAAACGGGTAACCAAAGCTTGTTTGAGTGTGCTGAATCCTTTACAAAGGAAGAGCTGAGATAGACATGCCATTACGCCGTGTTCGAAGACAATATAAGCAGTTGTGGCAGTTTGAGAGGGGGAGAATCGTCGGGCTGATGGAAGCTGGGTGGTCAGCTAGGCGAGTAGCTCGTCAATTAGGCCACTCTGATTGTGTTGTGAGGAGGTGTTGGGACCAATGGACCCGAGAGATGTCATGTACACGAAGACCAGGCTCAGGACCCCCTCGACAGACCAGTCGTCGAGAAGACCGCCACATCGTAAGAAATGCACGCGTACAGCCAACTGCTTCATCGGCCGCCATCCAGGCACAGGTAGAACCTTCACTAGGGGCCTCTGTGTCTTCTCGAACCATACGAAGGTGCCTGGCTGAAGGACAGTTGGTATCGCGGCGCCCATTACGTGTGCTGCACTTGACGCCCACCCATCGACGCCTCCGTTTGGAGTTTTGCCGCGCACGAGGAAACTGGACTGCAGCGGAATGGAACCAGGTCGTCTTTAGCGATGAATCCAGATTCAATCTCGACAGTGAGGACAATCGTGTTCGTGTGTGGAGAGCCCGTGGTGAACGCTTCATTCCTGCCTGTGCTGTACAGCGACATATCGCTCCCACAGCTGGTGTGATGGTATGGGGTGCCATTGCCTACAATACACGGGCACCCCTAGTATTGTTCCGTGGCACCATGACAGCCCAGCGGTATGTTCATGAAATCCTGCAACCACATGTCTTACGACTCATGCAACGGCTCCCAGGCGCCATTTTTCAACAAGACAATGATCTGCCTCATACGGCAAGGGTGTCACAAGACTGTCTCCGCACTGTTACTACCCTTCCTTGGCCTGCCCGATCCCCAGATTTGTCTCCAATCGAGCATATCTGGGATCATTTGGGACGACGAGTTGGGCATCCCACGAATTTGAACGAACTAGAGGCAAGGTTACAGAAAATATGAACGAAATGTCTCAAGACATCATACAGAACTTGTATGACTCAATGCCGATCGTATCGCATCGTGCATTTGCTCTAGAGGGGGTCCAACGGAGTATTAACTCCTCCGTTCTTTTGCCTTTTTCTCTCAAATAAATTATCCCTTTTCTTTGATTTTCTTATCATTTACTTATATCAAAGTAGTCATTACGTATGTAAAATTTCGTTTCATTTTGACGATTCCTTCTTGGTGCGCTAATTTTTTTGTCCATGAGTGTATATATATATATATATATATATATATATATATATATATATATATATATATATATATATATATATATATATATATATATATATATATATATATATATATGTATATATATATATATATATATATATATATATATATATATATATATGTGGAGATAATACTGTTTAATTCAGTAACTTAACAAAAAGTTTATAACACTAAATGATTAATTTCATATCACACATGTAAGAAGAATTAAAGCCAATTAAATTATAAGAAATTATTAATCTTAACTTCTTAGAAGAATCAAAAGAAACACTCTCACGACGTGAGCACTCATTTTCTAGGTACACCTCAGCGTTGCTGTTCTTATTATCTTGTTATTTGTTACCTAAAATCTGACCATGGTTGTATCATCTTATAGCCAGACATTATAAATAAAAAAATAATATTTACAACTAGAAAAAGCTCAGGATAGTTGGCTTTTTCGTATCTGATTTTCTGACTGACAAGAAAAGCATTTTACATGTTGTTGTTCCTAATCCCTCCTGGTCTAGCGGCGCTAGACCAGGTATATCTGTCCCCAAATCCCCAGGAGGTCTATGAATAGGCAAAGATCGGTAACAAAGGTCCTCCATAGATAAATTTAAGCAAATTAGGATGTGACCAGTAGTGTCTTGCTGAGTATTACATTTTTTACAAGTGGGAAATTTTTTGTTTTGTCGATTAAATTTTAGGCACCTCAGGTGGCCACTGGCAAACCTAGAGATTTCAATCTGTTCAGCGCTATCATCCTTGAAGATAGAAGCTGTGTCAGTGCAGACACCAAAGTACCAGTCCTGGACCGGGCGAGATCTCCAAGTACTCTGGATAAAAGATTTCCTTAAGAAATAAATCTCCAGATAAGTAAAAGCCGTAGAGGCTGATGAACGTTAAGCGGTACCCTCCATTGCTAGTGTGTCATTGCCAAATAGGCCCACATCAGAGGAGACTCACTGCAAATAAGACATTTCATATGGGATATCACATATATACATCAATATGACAGATAATAATAATTTCAATATCATATGTATAAATGTGATATATTTTACATGTGGTATCACATTTAGACATTTGATATCGTAATTATATCTTCAAAAAAGACTTTAAATTTAGAGTATTTATATATTTATATTTTTCATAGATCATTATTCCACTATAATAAACACTACTAAAATTACTTACACAAAATAGGCCTTAAATCATAGTAAAACATGAACGTTTTTTCTGTAAAAGTATCACATTAAAAAAAAATATCTCAATCTAAGCAACCACAAGAATTAAAAATAGCCAAGAAAACCGCTCATTTTTACCATGTTTTTATTAACTTGCTTTCTTGTTTGTGTGTGTGTTTGTGTGTTTGTCCAGTAGAAATCTTGCAATCGATTTTTAACTAACTCCCCGACTAGCTAGACATTTGAAACTGTTAGAATAGCTCAGAACACGATGACAGTGCATTTTTATAACACTTAGCCATATTTAAGCAGATTTTTACCATGTTTTTATTATTTTCAGTTAAGGGGAGAAGGGACCTTCAAACTCGAATTTCTTAAATTTCAATTTTAACTTTATATACAAAATGAGAATTACTTTCTTTCTTACTGCATTGAAAACCTTTAGAATTCAAAATAAGGAATTTTTTGCGGAATAATGACTGTTTTTCAAAATTTTTCAAAAATGCTAACGTTATTCAAAATGCTCTGTGCGCATTCTATATTAAGTCTTTCAATTTTTTATTATACGTTTACTATAAGTATATAAAGAAAAATCTGCATGTAATTTTTTAAAGTAGAAATCTAATGTCTTAAATATTTTTTTTCTTTTTTGTCTGTTATTTTTTTATGTTTTTACTTTTATATTATATATTTTATGTTAATATTTTATGGTCTATAAATTTGAAAAATATTTGTGATTTCAAAGAATTATGCATGGTTTTGTGACAAACATTTCAATTAACGATTTTGAAAAATTTGGAAGATATCAGAAGAAAATGAATACGCATGGAGTCTTTTGAAATAGTCTAGCATTTTTGAAGAATTTTTTGATAAACAGGTCTAATTCCACCACAGAATCTCTTATTTGTGAATCGTAGGCATTTTCAATGTAGTAGAAAATAATATTAATTATATTCATGTGGTGAATAGAGTAAAATATTGAAAGTTAAAGAAGAACATGATTGAAGGTCCCTTGTTACCTTAATTTTGTTTTTTAGCAGCTATCTGTCGGCCGGGACGAAAATTTAAATGCAAGTTAACTTCCAATTAACTTCATTTTCTTTCAAGTTGATGGGATAATTCATTAAAACATTTTTAAAAAAGTATTTATTAATACATAGAATTGTCAAGTTTATATGATTCAACAGAAAATTTAAAAACATTGTATATAAAAAGTTCGTTTTATCTTGTAATTATTTTTACATTACTTTCATCTTAATATCTAATGTTTAATATCCAATGTTTAATTACATTGTCCAGACAATATTTGGTTCACAAAGTCATAAAAGTTCAATAATGAGGTAATATAAAATAAGATTGAAGTTACATTAGTTCCTCTTAAATATTTAAATGTATTTCACTGAAAAGTTTGTCATCGGAAATGGGTGTCCGAAACAAAGTTGCATATTAGTAAATGTAATATCCAGGCGCACGCACAGAAGGTGTATTAAAAACCAATGCTTTTAAATTGACGTCAAAACGTAAAAACTGGAGCGTAGACTTCAGATATAATATATGTCACTGGAATCATGAGTCACGAGAGCAACTGTCGATAAAAGATAAAATAAGATGATAACTGCCCTTCTCTATACTAATAATAGAAGTTTCCGAATCACCAGCAATCAGAAACCTTTTAGTACTTTTTCTTTTTCTTAAGGAACTAAAAATGAGACTTTGACATTTGAGGCAAAAGGTATTATGTTTTTATTGTTTTTTAAATACACGTTTTACTAAATGTGAGTAATTTTTATTTTACCTTTCTGTTTTGCAGCCAAAAATGTCAGCAAAATAAACATTCTCATGCTGATAGATAAAAATTTTATTTACTCCTTAAAATGTTTCATTGGTCACAGATAATTATATATATATATATATATATGAAACAATATCATTTCACTTTCATTAATTAAACACCTATTCGAAATTCTTCCATTTCATCTCAATAAAATATCACCCCTTAATCCAAATTCTGATCGAAAGATAACCAAAGTAATCGAATATATTTTCCCCTAGTCCAATTGTAGAGCTAGAATTGTTTAAAAAAAACAGTGTTACGTACGTTCGAGAAAGATTCAGGTCGTTCGACGCGAGATCACCCAATATGACGTGCGGGATCAGATATTTTCAACTAGCCAATTAAAAGTTTAGACTCTTTGCTTTTCGGACGAGAGAGTACCGGTTTCAACGCTTTTGTCTGTCTAAGATCGTCCTACGAACATGTTGTAAATTACGCTGCGGTTTTGGTACATTCTATGTGCTGTTCCGGAGAGTTTAAGTATGACATTTCTGCGATAAGTGTAAAAATGTGAATATATAACTAAAGTGTATCTCCAGTCAACGAAAGCACTTCGGAATATAAAGGACTGTGTTATGAACGACTGGATGCTTGTTTTCTTCGGCTGGACTCTCTTTCTACGGTTGCCGTCTGCGATTCTCAACAAGCTTAACAACTTTCCTTTCCCAATTTTTAAATCTACCTGAAAGGTGTTATTTGAGCCCCTCCGGTCTATTTCGTCTCCATTTGCCTGCTACGACTACCTGTACTTCACCAAACTTCCTCCCCTGTGAGCCCTTTTATTACACACACACATACACACACCAATATATATATATATATATATATATATATATATATATATATTATATATATATATAATAGTCCCTCCCCCTTTTAAAGTCCCTAACGGGATTTCCCCCCATACTAAACCTTACATATATATACATATATATATATATATATATATATATATATATATATATATATATATATATATATATATATATATATATATATATATATATATATGTGTGTGTGTGTGTGTGTGTGTGTGTGTGTATGTATGTATGTATCCCATAAAGCAGAGGGAAATATTTGTTTATCACATCCCTTTACTAAATAAAATAATTTTACCTGATATATGCATTCATATATATTACGCAGTCTTACGGTAAAAACGATAAAATTATTCGAAGCAGTAGCTCCATACAATTACATCTTAAACATACACATAAAAAAAATTAAACTTTGCTCGAGTGAATCACATTAATTTACTGGATTCAATAATTACTTTGAAAAATCATTTGAACAGAAAATTTATTTTGAAGAGAGATGGAGAATTCATCAAACAGCTCGCTAAAGGGAATTCCTTTACCAAAACGAGATACTTGACTGAATTAAATTTTTCAGAAAACTAATAATTTGTATGAAAGGAAATTTGGGTTAGAAGTGGTTTTATTTAAAAGACTAATCGA
>OU015495.1:125955590-126115590 GCA_907164885.2 Dolomedes plantarius
AGCATAAAAAATACATTAGAATCAATAACAAGTGTTAAGATATTGCGATAATTTTATAACGAACAATAAAGTCAAACACAAAAATAGGCAAAAAATGAGTGTTCAGTATTTTTTACCACCACTGTGTATATACATACATACATATATATATATATATATATATATATATATAATCATATATTTTTAACTATATATACTATATATATGTATGCATATATTTGATTCTTCCAACAGAGCACTGATATCGCATGATATGAAATCAAGCTTTGAATTAGGTGGCAGGAAAACTAAATTATTCAAAAATGAAAATTATGGCAATCATGGACCGGTAGAAATTTTAATAAAGTCCTCATTAAGAGACGAAAATGCTTTCACTGCTTAAATAACCCCCCCAAAAAATCCTTTTCAGTATTGTATATAATAACTTTGTATCTCAAATTACTTCTTAATTTGGAAATTTATCGCCGATGTACAGAGACTTTGCATGTAAAACAACCATATTACTTTAGGAAACTAGATATTTTAAGCCACTACAATTCAGAACATCTCAGCTCACAAGAAATAAAAGAAGACTTATTTTTTCGCCCATAATGACATTAGAGTTTAAATTCTCTAGAGCACAATTAAAATGACTACAATTAATTTTAAATTTCATCTAACTAACGAATTTGAAAATTTAGGCTTATATCATAGATCTTTATTCGTGATATACATACGGAAGAAATTTCACTTTTGTTCTTTCGTAAAATAATGATATTATCCGTTCTCAATTAAAACAATAATGAATTTGTGATATTTATGTTTAAAGGAACTTCGGTTATTTTAAAGTTATTTTTCCTTTTAATAGATTTACTGGCATTCTAATTTCGTCTGAAAATTGTTTTTTATTTCAACACTAGTTTCTCATCGTAAAGTTTAACTACCGCTTGTTGAGAAAATTATTATAATTTTCGTTTCATCGTTGATTAAAGTTAAAAATAAATTTGAGTGCAAAGTATTTTAGCTATTAAGTTTTGAGGAACTGCTTATAGATAGGTTTCCCTAATACTTTTGTTCTTGTAGCATGTATAATATATATTATTAATCACCGATTCTTCAAATAAAGAAATAAACGTTAAATAAATAGAAGCGAAATTTTCTCCATTGCTAACTACCAATAGGGTTTTCAATAGAGTTTCCAACAGGATTAGTACACTTAAGACCGCTGTGTACTAACCCTATTGGATTAGCTCACCTCAATGTTAACCTATGGAGAAAATGTGTCCAGGGATTGCAGACTTAGATTTAAAGATTTTTTTAATGTACTCCTTATAGAGAAGGACATTTTGCACCTTGGGGCATATTTCCTTTTTTTTTAATGCAAATAATACTTTACGATTTAAATTTTTCGGGGGAAAAACTCTGGTACAGTGTGTTTCAAACGCTCCCAAATTTCTTTGGTGGTCGACATTTATAAAATGAATCCTGTTGCAAGGTGCAAAAAAGTTCAGGCTATCTGAAAATACCATTTTTATTTGATTATCAACATCTATGTAGCCGTAAATAGTAGAAAAAATTTCTCCATATGTTAACATTGAGGTAAGCGAATCCAGTAGGGTTAGTACACATCAGCCTTAAAACTAGAGCGTAATTCTTTAATTTACTATTCTTTTTATTTTTCATTAAACTTGCCTTTTATTGAACTGGATGAAAACCTATATTCCAGTGTATGTCAAAATTTTATTTGATAGTTCAAAATCAAAAACCCTTAAAAATTTCAGTACTTCGCGAAACTCAGTCACTAGGAATAAAATTTCGGAACATAATCTGATTAAATACTGTATTCAGAAAGGTTAGGTGTGCGAGATATCTGCAAAAGTAAAAAGAAAATATGTGTAGATCCCCAAACATTGATTTTTGTGCAGTTTACTGTACACTACGTCAAGAAAGCAAAAGAGTATACTGTACAGCACACTGCTGTACAGAACTTAATAACTTAATAACTAAAATACTTTGCACTCAAATTTATTTTTAACTTTAATCAACGATGAAACGAAAATTATCATAATTTACTTAACAACTGTACAACACTGCATCTTTTTCAACCATAAAACTACAGGGTCAACAATGTAGGCTAACGCAGTCACACATAAAAAGTGAGAGTGAGAAAACAATTTACGCAAATTCTCTGCGGGGGTAAACAAAGACAATATTTACACAGAAACAATATTATTAATTTTTAATACAGTAAAATACAGTACTTAGAAATCCTAAGAATGTGAAATATAAGTAGTTTGGGCAAAACTGAGGAAAAAAAATCCCCTATTTTAATATTAATTTCAATCTTTCCTGTAATGAAATCTATTAAAAATAATTGTTGAATTTGATTTCAACAATTATTGGAAATAATATTTATAACTTCAAACATGGTAGCTTGAAGTAAAAACTGTATTTTTATTTCTTGTAAATGTGACAGCCAGGTCATTAAAAATAAAGAAGAAATGTGCCGTATGAGTTAGTTTAAAAAGCTTAACTACTAAAAGAGTCTATAAATTCAAAGTAAATTTCCTTAATATAATTTTGTAAAGACAAAAGTTACGAATTTTTAAATGTAATATCTTTTTGCATGTTTCATCAAATTTTTCGGCTAAAAGTTCGTAAATTCTTTTTAAATGTTCCACTATTTTTCCGGACTTACACATTTTTATGAAAGAGAACCTTAACAATAAAAATAATACCTTATTTCAATTGTATGTATAAATACTGTGTAAACAGTTTCGAGATCTACCCCCCGCCCAGACAATGATTTTCCATTAGGCCCAGTAGGCCCGGGACTAGGGGCCCCCAAATGTTGGGCCTTCCCCCCAAAATTTTCATTTTAAAAGAAAAAATTCCCAATTTAAATTTTTTTTAATTTTACCTTTTTTAATAGCAATTTTTTTTTATATATCCTTTCAAATTTGATTTATTGATTCATCATATGTATAGTTATATGTACAGTAGGGTGGAACGAAAAAAACTTTTTTTTGAATTTCAATATGCTCTAGTTTTCAAAAGTTGCCTTTTAACAAAATAAAGGCGGAAATTAAATATTAGCGTAATTGGTGCATGTTTTCAGTTAGCGCAAGAAGGGCAAACTTTTGGTTTTTATTGAATTTTTGACAAATTTCGCAATCATTTTGCAATTGAAGACACTTGTAGTACAAAAAAGTAGCAAAATATGTAATTTAAACATTCTTTTTAGTGAGGAAACCTGCTAAACTGATTATATAATACGTTTTACTTCATAAAAATAGTACACATAAAGGCACTTAAGGACGATGCACTTAAAAGACACTCGGACAACACGGTGGATAGAAAATTTTTTTTTCGGAATTTCAATATGCTCTTGTTTTAAAAAGTTGTCTTTTAAAATTAAAATTAAGAATATAAAATCTTTTTGCTCTACTAAAATATTTTCAAGTGCCGCAAACGGCTTCAAAATGGATAATTTTATGAAAAAGTGATTATATTTGTATTTTTTGTTAATTTTTTTTATAGTATATTAAAATAATGTATATTCCCTGTAAATAAAATATTCAAAATATGATATTTTGACAGAAAACTCGCATATTCTAAGTATTTCTAATTTTTAGATGCCATAACAGAACAACTGATTTTGTGGAATTTCACGATTTTCATCATATTAATTTTACAGTAGCATATTCTTATAATACACATTGGAATGAAAGAAAAACAATTTTTAATTGACGGAGCTTAGTTAAAATAAGCAAATCACACTTATTTAGAAAAATATTAATGTAATGTCTATAAAGGCAAAATGTTACTTTGAAATAAATATTGATGCTTTTCAAAAGTCCATAGTAATCACACATGGTTTCCATTACTTATTTCACTGACACATTGAATTGTTTTATTGTTTCAAATTTTGGCATTATCTTTTGAGAATGTTATTTTGTTTTTATCAATGCATCTCTTGCAGAAGTACCACGAACGGACAAGGATGACCCGGTAACTAATTAAACAATCCTTTATACTACTTGTGTGTGACATGGAATGTTGTTGAAGTCAGTAATTTGTTTCTCATGATCAGATTCTTTTGCTTCCTTTATAAACTGTTTTAGTTTGTCATCAGAAACATGCCTCGTCAGAGGAGGTTCTATTACTTTAATATCATTCCATTCAATCATATCAATATAATCTTTGGCATCAAAGTTTATACGTGGAACTAAATTCTTTTTGACGCCTCCTTCATTTTCCGTCCTTGCTTTTAGAATCCGGCGTAATCCAAGCTCTCTTACTTGACTGCGATCGTCAAATATCATACAAAGGAGGGTATTTTCAGAAGCGGCAAAGTATGCATTTCTTTGAATGACAGGGTCAATTTCATTTTTAAGTGTCTGATTGAGGTAACGTGAATAGCTTACAAGTTTCCACAAGTGCTTCGATCCACGGATACAAGATGGTTTCAGCTTTATGTTAAACCAAATTGGTGCATAAACTTTCAAAATGTAATCAGCATTCGGAGATTTTTTGCAGGAAATTCTGTTCCCACATACAAGCGAAGTATTCGGTTTGCTAATGTAATCCATCGCGAATGACAAAATTTTCCTGGTTTTCTCATGGACAAATCAGAAGAGCACTTTCCAACAGAGATTGCATTTTACATTTCTAACAAATATTTTGGGTCCACATTTAAATCATTCTTAATTTCTAGTAATGGAATGTTATTTTCAATAGGTGAAAATTCAATCACTGGAAGTTTAGAGCAGTTTTCTAGTTGTTTACCTATTTCTCCTCCAAATTCATTTGGACCTTTAGTTTCTCCATCTAGGAAACAAAATAGGTGACGTAGGGACAGTTCATTTAAATTATTGACTTCAACAACATTCCATGTCACACACAAGTAGTAGAAAGGATTGTTAAATTAGTTACCGTGTCATCCTTGTCCGTTTGTGGTACTTCTGCAAGAGATGCATTGATAGAAACAAAAATGCATTCTCATAAGATAATGCCAAAATTTGAAACATTAAAACAATTCAATGTGTCAGTGAAATAAGTAATGGAAACCATGTGTGATTACTATGGACTTTTGAAAAGCATGAATATTTTATTCAAAGTAACGTTTTGCCTTTATAGACATTACATTAATATTTTTCTAAATAAGTGTGATTTGCTTATTTTAACTAAGCTCCGTCGATTAAAAATTGTTTTTCTTTCATGCCAGTGTGTATTATAAGAATATGCTACTGTAAAATTAATATGATGAAAATCGCGAAATTCCACAAAATCAGAAATTCTGTTGTGGCATCTAAAAATTAGAAATACTTAGAATATGCGAGTTTTCTGTCAAAATATCATATTTTGAATATTTTATTTACAGGAAATATACATTATTTTAATATACTATAAAAGAAATTAACAAAAAATTCAAATATAATCACTTTTTCATAAAAATATCCATTTTGAAGCCCTTTGCGGCACTTGAAAATATTTTAGTAGAGCAAACAGATTTTATATTCTTAATTTTAATTTTAAAAGACAACTTTTAAAAACTAGAGCATATTGAAATTCAGAAAAACAAATTTTCGTTCCACCGTGATGTCCGAGTGTCTTTTAAGTGCCTCGTCCTTAAGTACCTTTATGTGTACTATTTTTATGAAGTAAAACGTATTATATAATCAGTTTAGCAGGTCTCCTCACTAAAAGGAATGTTTAAATTACATATTTTGCTACTTTTTTGTACTACAAGTGTATTCAATTTCAAAATAATTGCGAAATTTGTCAAAAATTTAATAAAAACCAAAAGTTTGCCCTTCTTGCGCTAACTGAAAACATGCACCAATTACGCTAATATTTAATTTCCGCCTTTATTTTGTTAAAAGGCAACTTTTGAAAACTAGAGCATATTGAAATTCAAAAAAAAGTTTTTTTCGTTCCACCCTAATGTACAGTTCATCTTATGTATTTTATAGTGTATATAAGGGTGTATATGTTATAGTGTATATATGTTTTTCTGGTTGCATTGTATTAGTGGTTTAATGATGAAGATAATATGTTGTATAGCTTTTTGTTATTTGATAATGTTCTAGTCTTCTATGCTTCAAATAGCCAATTCTTGGTAAAATGGTACTTTAACAATGATTCATATTTTTTTTTTGTCTCAGTTTTGGAAATTTTACGCCCACATCAGTGTTAGGGGACCCCCATCCTGAGTTGTGCCTATAGTCAAGAATTTTCTAAATCGGACCCTGCCCCCGCCCCTGAATAAAATATTAAAATATCGCACCTCTGCTAGAAGATTGGTTACATTTTAAAATAGCCATATTATCAGGAAGAGCTAAAAAAGATATATGTCGAAATTTCATTTCTTCTTTTATGAATATCTATGATAATTTTGGGAAACTTATTTATATACTCTATTAAAATTGTTTTCAATTTTTAAAGCATGACTTTGAATTTTAATTACAAGACATAGCCCTCTTCTAGTAAACTCATTTTGTCTACATGGATTGAAAAGCTTGGGGAAATACCCTCATATATCTATGCTAATGTACAATCTATCTAAACTTTTCCCAATACAAAGAAAAAACCCTGATAATATACATACAACCTTGATTATATACATGAACAGCAGGTTAGAAAAAATACAAATTTATCTTCCAAATAAAAACATTTATTTTTCCAAATAAAATGTAATGAACATTTTTATTACAGGAACATTTAAATACAACAACATTAGGCACTGACAAAAATTTTATTTTCATTCTTCGCGCGTGAGCAAGATCACCCTCCTAGTTGTGTAAGAGGGTAATAAGCGCCATCTAGGAGATTGTGTTGGTACTAGGATTATGACATTACTCGAGAATGAGAAGCACTGCTTATAGAGCATTGTGGTTCAATTATCTGAAAATCGAAAATTTCGGAGATGTGACACTGTTATAGCAGAGGTGCGATATATATGCACGGTATAATCCAAGTTTAGTGTATCTGGGATGATAAAAAAGATACTTTAAAATGTATGCTTTAAATTAATTTTTCTGTTCCTTTCATTGGCTGTCACGTACGAAGAAAACATGCACAGAATTATTTAATAGGAGAAAAAGATTTTGAAATGATATATCTTAGACATAATTTAAATAAAAGCATGACTTTGGAATTGAGTATAATATTTAAAGAAATTGACTTTAAGTTGAAGAATGTAGTATTTTACTTGAAAAAGTTAAAATGCAGTTAACAAAAGTCATAAAATATATATAAAAGCAATATGCCGCCCGCATCGTTTAGTGATTAGTGTCATATGCTTCCATGGTATCATCTCAGGTTCGAACCCACTCAAGGTTCTTGGGCTGTCCACTCATAGCAGAATAATAAGAAGTAAACACCAATTTAACGTTATCTATAACGAAACATACAAAAATTTATAACTGGCTTGCTGTGTAATGCATTTAATCCTGCAAAATAATATTTACTTCGTTCGTAAAATTTCTCAATATTGTTGTATCTTATTTTCTGTCTATAAACCCATTTCATACAATCTTACGATATTCAATGAATGGGTTACACATAAATTTTAAACGAATTCAATCAAATTTAAATCCCTTACAGGGCAGTAGCAAGTGATATATTAATTAATCTCAGTGGTCTAAATGTTGCTTAATACTTCGAATAAATCAACATTATTCCGTGCCTTTAATGATACACGCTTGGGACTAAACCGACCACTGAAATTAATTTCTCCCTTCCATGTGTGTTAGTGAGCCTTTATTAGATGTTCTCAATCACTATTATTAGAAATTGCTTTATGATTTTGTTTCCCTAGCTTAGAGTTTTATTGTATTAATGCATTTCTGCTTGAAAACAGGTTATTACTCAATGCTGTGGTTATAATTACATATATCTATATCTATATCTATCTATCTATCTATCTATATATATATATATGTGTGTGTGTGTGTATATATATATATATATGTATATATATATATATATGTATGTATATATATATATATATATATATATATATATATATATATATATATATATATATATATAAATATATATATATATATATACAGTTGAACCCCGTTATAGCGAACCTGGTATATAACGAACTCCCGGATATAACGAACAAAAATTTTGGTTCCTCCGTTTTCCTATTGTATTTGATGCTAATTTATACTTTTATAGCGAACCTCCGAAATCTTAAGAATCGGCTATAACGAACATTTTTTTCAGTCGACAACTGAATGTTTTTTAATTTTCAAACTTTTTAAGAATGTTGAAGATACAACGAATGTTGAAGAAGCAAAGAATGTTGAAGAACAAGATGATGAAGATTTACTTATCACGATGTGGATCGAAAAGCACAAAATTTCATCATTCTCAGATTGTGGCGTGCAATTGTTCGAAACATGTGATGATGAAGTCATTACATGTGAAAATCCGACTGATGAAGATATGGTGGACGAAATTAAGATGAATCATTCTGAAATCGAAGATTCTGCATCTGATGCTGATGAAGAGGAGCACATAAATGACGAAATCTCCACCATCTCAGACACTACAGCAGCGATGAGTGTAATTAGTAAGTTTTTGTCAACACAAACATTGGAAGAAAGAGTGTTGGAGTCATTTGATGTATTGGACAAAGAAATTCATAAAATGTTTTTGAAATCGGCATCACGTCAGCGGAAGATTACCGATTATATCTGTATCAAAACAGTAAGCAACTATTAAAGATAAAATCAATTTATTTCCATTTGTCTTCATTTTTAGTTAATTTAATTAGTATTGTGTTAGTTTAATGTAATCGATTTTAGTCAATTTAATTCATTAATGATCATTTTTTAATAGATTTTATCATTCTTTCAAAAATCATTATTGAATATACATAGCAACTAATGAGTTACACATTTTGTGAAATCTAACATTATTAGTAATGGTTCGGATATAGCGAACCACCGGATATAGCGAACAAAACTTTTGGTCCCTTGAAGTTCGTTATAACGGGGTTCGACTGTATATATATATATATATGATTGGTAATATATTGCTCACTCCTTTCAACAACGTCATATCTCAAAAAACAAGATTTTTCAAGACAGTGGTTTGAAAGTTGAAAAGTACATTGAAATGTATCGAAAATAAATTTTAATTCTGCTCTCTAGCGGCTAAATATTGAGAGGTGAGATATAATGATCTTGCAGGGATATACTACTATATCAGGGCATTCTGAAAACAAGCATAACTGAAAATCGCCGATTTTTGAGATATGACGTTGTTGAAAGGAGTGAGCGAATAAACTTAAACTTGAACCCCTTCCTACTCCTTGATTACTAGGGTGGAGCGAAAAATGCAATTTTGCCAAATTCTTTCCTAATAGCGAAAATAATTTGAACCAACCGTTCAAAAAGTGTATCCTACAATATTTTTAATTTATTTTGAGTCTATCTACCGGCGCATTTGATTTGAATTTCTCCAAATCTGATCCAATTTCTCTTTGCAATATCATTTGTAACCGCGAAAGAGCGAGAAAGCAAAAATCAATTAAGTAGCCAAAGAGCGGTTTTTTTTGCAATCATATATGTGTGTTCGGGTCAATGTCCTTGGGCGGTCATTACTCCTCTGCCCGTGTGCATGTGCAAGCACACGCGCCATACACACTTCTTTGGTCAGAATCAGTGATTTTTAACGATTATTGTTCACAGTTCGGTCGTAACTAGAGTTTCGTTTGCTAATTGTTACAGAGTTGAATATGGATAAAACAAAAATAGTTTCTAGTTCTTGCATTTTTGGCAACATTGAAGAGGTGAAAGGTAATGTTACCTACGTATTAGGAGGTCATGAAATTTTATAATTTTGTAAGATTTCAGTTAAAGCTTAAATAAGATACACGAAGGGAGCCAGCTGTTTTACATATTGCGGAAATTGTTGCGGTGAGAATCGAAACTATATGGCAAAAAGCTTCAATTCCAATCGTATTCCACACCCGCATTATACAGTTGATAAAAGCTTACCATTCGAAATATAAAAAAATGATAAAATCTTGGAAACGATTGACTGACGATAAAAAAGAAGATTTCCATACCCGTCGTAACAAACTATTTGATATCTGTTCTTGTAAGTGCAAAGATTTTCTACAATGTAAGTGTCCAAAAGGATCAAAAGTAGCGAAAGAAGAACAAACTTTTTTGACTGATCAGAGGACTGACAGAAAAAAGATTATTGGTGGTATCGACTTTTCACAAACGAAAAAAACACAAAAACGAAATGGTAGAAATAGAAAGTTAGAACTATATTATGCTTCTGTGATAAATACAGAGAAACGAAGGGATACAGAACTTTCTCCAGGAAGCTCTGTTATATCGGACGAGTCAGAAGATACAATTGATATAGGCGATAATTTAGAACCGTGTTCTTCAAAGCTCCAAGTGCCCCAGAATAAATCAAATCTCAGCATGCCGTCTTTGTCAAAAACATGTGATCGATATGGCCTATCTGATAGAGCTGGTCCAGCAATCGCGTCTGCAGTTCTTCATGACATTAAGTCAGATGTCGAAATAATAGACAGATCAAAATTGCGCCATGTGAGAGCAAAAGAACGCACAGAAATATTAGCTAAACATCGAGTTTTCAGTGTTCCAGCTTTATTCTTTGACGGCAGAAAGGATAAAGTTTTAACGATAGTGAAAAAGGGTGTCAAAAATACCGCCAGGTGATGGTAGAAGAACACATTTCAGTTATCAAGGAACCAGACTCTGTTTATGTCGGTAACGGTGTCCCAAGTACTGGGACAGCTAAAAGCACAGAACTTGCTATATGTGACTTGCTTTCTTCTAAAAACATTTCAATGAGATAAACTGTAGCGGTCGGTTGTGATGGAACAGTTACAAATACAGGAAAAAAAGGTGGTGTTATACTGTTGTTAGTAAAACGCTTGAATCAGCCTTTACAATGGATCCTATTCCTTTTACACACGAATGAATTGCCTTTAAGACACCTGATTTCATACTTAGATGGCGAAACTACTGGGCCTACTTCCTATTCTGGTACTATTGGAAGATTACTAGAAAAATGGGAAAACAATCAGGTTGTACAGTATGAAAAGATAGAAAGCATGTTGCCGGATATTCCGTCGGATATCCTCAGAGATCTAAGTTCGGATCAACGTTATTTGTATGATATTGCATCAGCTGTAATTAGTGGCGAGTGTTCTTCCGATCTAGCAAACAGAGCTCCAGTAAAAATGTCTCATGCTCGATGGTTAACGAAGGCCAACAGGATATAAAGGCTATATATTTCGACGACAAAACCGTCTGAAAATATTAAACATTTTGCCACGTTTGTTGTTAGAGTTTACGCGCCTGTTTGGTTCCAAATTAAAATGCATCCGTCATGCAAAGGTGGGTCTAGACATTTTTGGAAATTGGTTTCAGATTCTCGATACCTTCCCCCTCAACTAAAAGAAGTAGTCGATCCTGTCATTCAGCGGAACAGCTTCTTTGCACATCCTGAGAATGTTCTATTATCGATGCTCTCAGATCCTGAAAAACACGTTCGCGAACTTGCTGCTAGAAGAATCTTAAAAGCAAGACACGCGATTCATCATGGACTGTTTCCTCGTGTTTTTGAGGTCCCTAAAATAAATCTTAATGCCAAATCTTAAACAGACCTTATAGATTGGCAACAAAAGTATTTCCAATCTCCCATTGTTAGAGACGTCAAGGATGAAGATTTCCTCTCGACTGTGGAAACAAAAGGAAGTGAAAAGATACCTTTTCTAAGATTTTCATGTAATAATGTCCCAAGCCGTAGAACGTTCAGTAAAGACACTAACGGAGGTTTCTATGCAGGTATGTGATAAAAAGTCCAGAGAAGATCTCATGAATTCCAAAATTGAGTCAAGAAAATTGATACCCAAATTCGACACCAAACGTGATTTTAAAGTATCCATTGACTAGTTAGTTTTATACACTGAAGTGCCACTGAATTACGGATAGCAAAGCCTATGCAAATTGTGTAGCGCTGCGCATCATGTATGCGCAAGTGAGGGCGCTGTGGTAACTGCATATATAGCGGGTACTGTGGTTGTTCTGAATTAGTTGTTGGAATTGCCAGTATGGATAAACTGCCTGATTTAGACGCCTTCGATCGCGGACAAATCGTAGGTGCGCGACGCATGGGCCATTCAATTTCCGAAATCGTCAGACAGCTAGGATTTTCAAGGTCGACAGTGTCAAGAGTATACCAAGAATACATGGATGGTGGAAAAAAAAACTAGCGATCGGGCAAACTGCAAAGGACAATTAGCCTTGACAGTGCGTAGTGAGAGACGGCTCAGGCGTATTGTACGTAGCTAGCGAAGCCAAACATTAGCTCAAATTACCACCCAGTTTAATGACGGTGCCAGTCGTACAGTCAGTAAACGGACTGTGCAACGCTTGCTTCATCGTGTGGGTTTCGAGAGCCGTCGACCTACGAGAGTACCATTGCTCTATACTCGCCATCGGGCTGCACGTCTTGCCTGGGCAAGAGAGCACAAAGACTGGAGTGTAGAGGACTGGAAACGAGTAGCATGGAGTGATGAGTCTCGATTCCGACTACTTAATGCCGACGGGAGGCTGAGAATATGGCGTCAGGCTCATGAAGCCATGGATCCTGCATGCCTGTCTGGAACTGTAAAAGGGCATGGTGGCTCAATCAGTGTTTGGGGTGTTTTTTCGTGGCACAGTTTGGGATCTTTGGTGCGTGTACCAACCTCCCTCAATGCAATTCGGTACGCAGAGTTGCTGGGTGATTACCTCCATCCGTTTATGCTGTTATGTTATCCGCACGGTAATGGAGTTTTCCAGCAAGTCAACTGTACCTCTCATAAGTCCCGGTTGGCTACTGGCTGGTTGGATGAGCATTCCTCTGACTTCTCTGTCATGAATTGGCCACCTAGAAGCCCAGAATTAAATCCTATAGAGCATCTTTGGGATGTTTTGGAACAAGGCGTGAAAGGCCATCACATAGCACCAAAGAACCTTACTGAATTATGGACAGCTTTAGCCAATATTTGGCAAGCCATTCCCGTGGAACGTTTCCAGAAACTTGTTGAATCTATGCCTCGTCGTGTGGTAGCCGTTTTCAAGGCCAGAGGAGGCTCAACTCGTTACTAGGTAGGTATCCCTAATTCAGTGGCACTTCAGTGTATATGTTTTATGTTTTTAGTGAAGCTTTTTTTTTATTAAATTTGTAATCTTTTGTTCCTTGTAAGTCGTTTTATTCTTAATAACTAATAGTTTATATAGAATTTAGACCAATATCCACGTTCAATTTTCATCTGTATTCCAGCAAAAATGTAAATTTTCAAAGCAAATGCGCCTGTAAAAGGAAAATATTAATAAAAAAATTGTAATACATTTTTTGTTCCTCTATAGGTAGGTCAAACTTTTATCACTATTAGAAATGAAAATTTGAAAAAATTTTTTTTTCCCTATACGAGCGCTCCACCCTATTGATTATGTGTTTTAGAATTCTAAAACCTACATCCAAATATTTACGTGTAATTACATTAAATTTTAATTTTACCCTCTGTTGAGAAATTTAAATGAAGTTGTTGCAAGCGGTTGTGTTTAAATCATCAGATATAAAGTTAGGATAACTAATTCAGGTCATTTTTGGAACCTTTAAATTTTTCAAAAGGAGATTCAGTAAATTGATTGTATATTTAAGGTTGTGCTTAGCTCCAGGTTATCATAATCTAGGAGTACTTAAAATTAACAGGAATTGTAAAATTAAACATAAAATTTAGTATGATATATTTACTACACGGAACACAGATTAACATAATTTAAAAGTATTTGTGTATGATGCTTATAGAGCTATTATTTACTGTATAGTACACTGACTTAAAAGTCGAAAGACCATTGTAGAATATAATAACGTTTTTACGGTTATTAAAAAAAATATGTTGTTTCAGATTATTCATATGTAATCCTTGGAAAATATTTATGGAGAAATTCACGGCATAGTAACGAGTAAAAGAAATCTAATTTTAGAGTCAATGTCAATTTTTTTCAGATTTTGAGATGTTTATACCAAAAGTTTCAATTTTAGTAAATCTTAAATTCAAAAAAGGCCAGTGTCAAATAACAAATAGAAAGAGATTATATTTCCATTATAATATTTGCCAATGTCGTTTAAGATGCAGTAACTTTAGATCCAAAAAGGGACAAAGGCATGTGTTTTATATAAAATAGATACAGATGAAAAATTTGTAGATGATTAAAAATAATGTTTTTTTCTTTTTACATTAACAATGGTGAAGTAAAAAATAATAATATGACACGTAGTATAACAAAGGTATAACATTCAGCAAAATGTTCAATTTCTTTGAATGCCTTATTCTGAAAACTAACAATTTTGACATTGGCCCTTTTAGAACCAAGACATAGATTTTGAAAATAAGCAATCGATTGTGCTAACCCAAAAAGCTTACATTCGTTATTTTTAGGTTAGAAAAACCACCCTGTAATTAAGTGATACTCAACGTATTGCAGTGGTTTCAAGAAAAGGGCGCTACCAGTGATTTACCTCGTGCTAGAATGTTGTGTACATGGAAGTAAGTTTCAGGACAATAGTCAGCGCGTCTGGGGGAGCATTGAAGAAGAGCGTTCAACATCAACTCAACTGTGGTCCCAGTAGCTGGACATAGTCCGAAGCTCAATACAGAGGATTCATAGGATGCTGAATTCATAAGGTGCAGCTAGTGCAGGAGCTCACTAGTTAGAAATGAATTACAAAAAGTGTTTTTATTGATTATCCATCTATATATATAAAACAGTTCCGTAACTGACTCATTCATTCATTCATTCATTCACTGACTGACTGACATACAACGCACAGACCAAACCGCTGGACCTAAATGGCTGAAATTTTGCATGGCGATTCTTCTAATAGTGTAGGGGTGCACTAAGAAAGATTTTTCAAAAATTCTTCTTAGATTTTTTTAAATTGAATTTTTAAGCTCTTTTTAAAACTTTTTTTACGTTTGCATTTAAAATAATACATTGAGGGTTATAAAATTTATATCACGAGAAAGATCATAAAAATTCCTTCAAAATGAAATTTTTTTCGAATTTTTACCTCTATTTCCTGATTTTTGGTGAATTTTTAAAGATTAATTTTTAGAATTTAATTTATTAAATGCTGATCAAGTGATTTCTATTTCTGGTACTTTCAATAAATTTATCGTCACGTGCGTAACAACTAAATAGACAAAAAAAAACATTTTTTTCTTTCTAATGCAGCAGACGATTGGATATTATCCAAAACAAATAAATATTCCTTATGATTTTTTTATAAATATATATATATAAATATTTTTTTACATCAATTGTATATATTGATCGTCTCATTTATTATAAATATATATATTTATTTTTTTTGACATTAATTGCATACGTTTACCGTTGTATTTAATTTGAATGTACTCCGTAGCGAAACACGGGTTTTCAGCTAGTATACTATATAAAACAGTTGCGTAACTAACTGACTCACTAACTGACTGACTGACTGACATATAACGCACAGGCCAAACCGCTGGACCTAAAGGGCTGAAATTTTGCATGTCGTTTCTTCTTATAGTGTAGGGGTGCACTAAGAAAGATTTTTCAAAAATTCTTCTTAGATTTTTTAAAATTAAATTTTTAAGCTGTTTTTGTAACTTTTTTAAGTTTGCATTTAAAATAATAATTTGAGGGCTATAAAATTTATATCACGAGAAAGATCATAAAAATTCCTTTAAAATGAAATCTTTTTCGAATCTTTACCTCCCTTTTCTGATTTTTGGTGAATTTTCAAAGATTAATTTTTAGAATTTAATTTATTAAATACTGATCACGTGATTTCTTTTTCTGGTACTTTAAATAAATTTATTGTCACGTGTATATCAACTAAATAGACATATATTTTTTTCTTGCTAATGCGGCAGACGATTGGACATTAGCCAAAAAAATATTAAAATACAATAAAAGATATTATGTTCCTCAAACTGTACTATATTAACTGTACTATATTCTTTAGTATGTCCTATTACATTTAATTTGAATATTTTCTTCTACATTATTTTGTCTATAAAAATAACCCTTACGATTTTTTTATAAATATATTTTCTTGTTTTTTTTACATCAATTGTATACATTGATCGTCGTATTTATTATAAATAAATAAATAAATATATATATTGGCATTAATTGCATACATTGTTGACCGTTGTATTTAATTTGAATGTACTCCATAGCGAAGTGCATGTTTTCAGCTAGTTTTTTATAAATAAAAGAATTATTCTGTCTTAAAATGGTCTCGTGACTTTTGAGTCACACTGTATATACAATAAGCAAAAATAAATATCCAAAAATGGTATAAATATAGGAGAAAAAATATTATCCTAATGCCGATTAGTAAATAATATAACAGATGAAAGTAACACAACGGTTTTAATTTTAAAAAAAACCCAATGTAATTAAATTATAAGTAATAAAAGAATAGAACATGCTAGTGCGATTACTTTAACTTTTATTTCAATAAAATTATCCTTAATTCATTCTAATATTCCATGCATTGTAAAAAGCATTTGTTAATGAAACATTTCCTTAAAAACAATGATGGAACGGTACAGCTTCTGTTTTTTTTTTAACATTATGGAAACAGTTTTCATAAAATTCTCTGACAGAAAATTATGAGAAGAATCATTTAATGGAATCTATATTAAATTGCTTTTAGGCATATTTCACTTAATGTTCATACTCACTGTCTTTGTTTTCAGGTCTTACGTGAGGGAAAATGGTTTCATTCCAGATTTCATTTTGGGGTCGCATTAGATGAAATTAGCTTACTAAGGTTTTAAGGACATTTATGTCTGATGAAATGAATGAATATTTATTTTTTGCCTTGAACCTAATTTTTCTTTAATGTCTTTCTAACCTAGAATTCTGCATTCGCTATTTTTAAAAGAGGGGAATAGATGACTTTAAGGGAAAATGAATGAATAGAAGAATATTTCATACTTCATAAAATTAAAAACAAAGTAACAGAAAGCTCGTCGCCTAGGGGTAGCCATTGCGCACATGAAGTGAATTAGACTTTACAACAACAAATAAAACGACGGAATTTTCCTAGGGCACATAAAAACATCTTATGTCAAGAAGTATTTAGAGAACGTTTAATGCATTTGTGCAGAATTTTTTGTGGTCATTTAGTTAACTTAACTCAAAATACGAAGAGTTTGTAAAGATCACAGCAGTAGACATCAAATCAAATAAGTATCAACCACAGTAGAAGCTTGTTGGTACTCAATAGATGTATCACCCATGAAATTTGTCTTAATACTGGCAGTAGAACGTCTAACTGACAACTTAATCAAATAAGGATCAACCACAGTAGAAGCTTGTTGGTACTCAATAGATGTATCACCTATGAAACTTGTCTTAATACTGGCAGTAGAACGTCTAACTGACATACATACGCATCTCAAAGGTTACCTTATACAGGCAGGTAGTTGAGAAAGAGATTTATACGGTTGGTAAGTACAATCAAAAGAGTACTGATGGTCTTTGAGTTAAATAAACCACGGAGATTGATTTCTTCACTGGAGCTAACTGTATTACCTCATTCCATGCTGGACCATTCGATTTTGCGATCGAAGTCTGCTGAGTTGCATGTTCCTATCCCCAGGGTATCAGTACCATTTTCTGCTACAGCAGCACGCACAGAATCAAGAATCAAGGAATGCATTCGATTTTCGGTGTATAATGTTTAGTTGTTGAATGAGGCTTTAAAGGAAATTATTTAATGGAAGCTCAGGTACAGCTCAGGTACAGCATTATCATCTTAAGAAATCCGTACGTATGCAACGGCTTGTTAATTTTAGAGCTGTTCCAAGCCAGCACGTTCAAATGATGGTTGTTGAGAGCTATTTTTACATTGTACTGTCGTAGTAGTCCTCTGTTGCACGATCTCACAACAGTTTCACGTCCAAGGCTTTTTGATTCCTTTTGACACTCTTGTAGAAGACTTAGTCTCTGTGTCAGCACATTGGAGGTTTGAAAGGATCCCAAGATTTTCATAAAGATTTTATTGCATCTGTTGAAGTCCAAACCTAACTGAATCTAACAACGTTTCATACACCAGATATGTTAGTCAAACGTTGCTTATAATGTCAAACTTCAACTCTAATAACATTGGAAAGAGAGTTATGACGCAACTGTGATGAAGACCCCATTTGCATTTAGGTCGTCCTTCGGTGAAAAAGTGTATGAGAGCTTAGTAAATTCGTAGGGCAAACATAAAAACGTTTAAAAACACGTCATTACCATTTTATTTTATTTATTTTTGCCCTACTGGAAAAAAAAGTCGGTACAGCTACATTGGTGGATATTTCTACATTGCTGCAATGTGGCTGTAAAATCACAGTAATTTCATACAGTGTGTTTAGAAACGCTACTATGTGTCAGTGGTGCACGTCTATTGCTTTTAATAAAGTCATCTTAAATGCACATACATGCCTGTACATCTAAGTGAAATTTCTAAAGATGTCTTATCGAAAAAAAAACTTTAATCTTACAGATTTGCATTATTTACAGAGCTTATCAAATGCTTTCAAAACCAAGTAGTTATTATACTTTTTTAAACCATCCATTAAGGTTATTGATATATTTAAAATAGAATGTTTAAAACCCTCATGAATAAATAATAAAATTAATTTGTCCTTTTCCTTAGGGGGAATTTTTTTTACCTGGAGATGATTAGACATTTTTATAATGCACATTTTAAATTAGAATGAATATTTTTATATTAATGCGTCTGCTTTTGTAGAATTTTACAATCCATTCGAAATTTTATTTCCCATTAAAATGAGTCATTTTTCGTATGCGAACTTAGTGACAAATATTTATGATCAAGCAGAAAACATGTCCCCTACGTTTTCCCTACGTGTGGCACTAATACGTTTTTCTAAAACTTTCTACTTTTCCAATTAGATTAGTTAGCGATTAGTGGGGATGTTATACTTAATGATAACCTATTGTATATGAAACAAACAAAAAATCATTGAAACATATTTGTGTTCAACTATTAATCTTAAAACATGGTATAGAGCAGATCTAAATAATAAAACATGTAAGAGGTTTATTGGAGACCTCACAATAAACCTCTGGGGGGATTTATTGTGAGACTCATGTGATGTCTCACAATAAACTCATGTGATGTCTCACAATAAATGGGGAGACATTTACATGGGGACATCACATGAGTTGGCATAGTAGGAGGTAAGTCGGAGAAAGCACAGGGCAAATGAAAGTAATTGCAGGAGATAGGGAATAAGATAACAGATGAAAAAGGAAATACACGGAGAAAAAGGAAGACTGGAGGGAAACTTAATAAGGGGCAATAAAACGGAAATTACAGATGAAGAAAGGGGGAATACAGCAGAGAGCAGGAGCAGAAAAATGTGAAAAGATAGAAAATTAGATTGGAGAGGGAAAGGGGTAGAGGAATAAAGAATAATGCAAACAATGGAAGGAAGAACAAGGAAATGAAAGAAAGAGTTTATGATAGCCATAAAAGCGGGAAATTGTACGGAGCGACAGTTGAAGAGTAAACGTGTGAAAGTCGGAGAAAAGGTAAATCAACAGAAGGTTACTCCCATGCTGCGGAATGGTTGGAATAAATATATAAGAAAACCGCAAGCCATTGGAGGAAGTGAAAAGATAGAAGATATAGTCAGTGAGAGATTGGGAGAGGTGGTGCTTAGAAAGTTAAAAATGGATATACGATGTTGAAAAGAAAGAACAGAGAAGGAGAGTAGTTAGAAAGTCACTTAATAAGAAGTCATTCGATATGAATAAGATAACGTAAAATGTTGTCCGCTAATACGAGTAAGAGTTAGATATAGATGATATATGAGCGAATGCATGAATGGAGACGAGATAATACAGCGGTTAAGGTCGATGCATAACCCAGAGATATGAGTCTACATACACGCAGAAGCCACGGTGTTTTAGTCACCAGAGGGTTAAAAAAGAACTGACCATAGTACAAATGCCCGAGAGTACTAATATTAAAGCCGTTCAAGCCAGAATCGAATGGAGAAGAAGGCATCGAGAGAGAATACCACACCTGTCGTAGAACTTGTACATCACGACGAATAAGAAGGAGGAACGCTGACGCCCCATCCTATGCGTCCAGACCAAACGATGAGCGAATAGATGCCCACAACGGAACCCGTAATCTTACCGGACAATCTGAGTGCTCTCCGAACGATGCCTTATACCCACAATCAAGACCGTCATCTGTCCGAACTATCTGAGTGCCCGCAGAACGATGCCCACGAAATCTACTGATTCGACGGGAATCTACAAATGTTCACCAATAAAGGTACCGTTCCTTCTCTCATAATTGTATGCCAGTCGTTGCTTCTAAAACTAATAATAATTATTGGAAATAATTAAAATACGTAGAGCGCGGTTGGGAGATAATATGATAAGTAAGGGTTTAAGTTGAGGCAATATCTTATGATTCAAATATATGTGTAATAAGTGCAGTAATAGTGAAACTAATGTGAAACTAGTGCAGTAGAGTGCAACTAATGAAAGTAAAAGGTAAGTAATATAATGTAGTTATGAACTGTAGATGATGTGTAAGAGTAGTTCTATTGATATATCGTATAAATGTATTTTTAATATTTTTTATGTTCAATAAATCAGTCTATGATTTAAACCAGATTTACCTATGGTCTTAGGTCACAAAATTAGTAAATATACCACTATACGATCACTCCCTATTACAAAACATAAACGTAAACATTGCCGCTGACTTCCAGTATGAATGCAAAAATGTATTATGCATCTAAACGTTTATTTCAGTAAATGGTTGTAAAGATACTGGAATAAAGATATTTTTCTGTCTAGTGATCTTCCTTCACCGCTTGAGTAATGGCCTAAGGGCCCATTCACATAGAATCCCTTAGCATCATGCGTTAAAGATTCTGTTGGTGCGGAGAAGAGAACCTGTGTACACCGAGTAAAAAACAACGGTCGTCAGCCAATCTCGGCGCTTCTGTAACAAAAGCAATGTTCTCTTCTCATCACCAATGGAATCTTTAACGTATGACGCTGGCGGACTCTATGTGAACAGGCCCTAACTGTTGCTAGATGATTGTGGAAATCTCCTATTAACAACCCCATCTGTGCTTGTAAGTTGGTGAATAAGACTGGAGGAAAACATGGAGTCGAAAACTGTCAGCGGGGAAGTGAGCCTGAGGTTAAACTGATGAGTAACGGAAGATGAGAAGGAAATACTTTACATCATATACTCTGTTAATATGGGACAACAATTGACTCATCAGCCCATATGCTTTGTCTCACTTTTTCTTTCCCTTTTTTATGGAACTGAAGACACTTTGTATGAAAAAAAACTCCATTTGTTTTGCTGGATTAGGCTTATGTGGACCCAAAGTGTCTTTATATATGAGAACAACTGAATTAACCCAATGATAAAAAAGGCGAAATACCCAAACTAACCCATGCATCTTTGCTGGTAAAAGAAAGTAGGATGAATAAAGAAGACGGCCTAATTCAGTAATTATATTACAGACAATAAATGAACGGTAACATAGAAAATTCAATAGGTGTCAGTTCAGCGTTCTCATTTTAATGCAGAGGCAAACGATGACAACAACTGCACAAGTTACAATAATTTAATTTAAACTACTTAAATGTGTATCTGTCAGGTAATATTTTCTACTTTATAATAATATAAACAATTCAACATAAACATAAAAATTAAAAAGTGGGCATAGACTGCCAAACAAATTATCATAAAACCTACCCTAGCGTTGAAAATTTATAACGTTTCAATAAAAGATTGCGGAGTTGCAGCAAATCCACATATTAAAAATTAACAAATATAACTAAAAATAAATAATGCAACAGAGGAAGATAATTATAGGAATAATGTAGACAAAAAACAAACAGAAAACAAGCACTTAGGGCTCCACGCACCAAAGGCAAGATTCTGTAGTAGTGCCGGAAATAAACCAGAAATCGAGGTAACCGACTGGTCTCGTCATCAGGGAGCCTAACCAAATCAGTTACCTCACGGGGGAACTTTCGGAATAGGATGCAGGTATAACCAAAAGAAATTCCAAGGTCCCGAGATCTCCATTGAAACAGACAGTCAAATCAAATGAAAAATACACAGACATCCTGAACTTGGAGCTCAACGCACCATAAATCCAAGTACACATACAATCCTAAAGAACACAAATGAAAAGACACAAATGCAAAGAGGCGCACTCACCCTAATACAGTGAGTAACGGTTATATTCAAATAGCAGCCATTTTATACCCTAAGAGTTACACTAGTGTAGGAAAACTACAGCGCCACACCACATTGAAGATTTTAGGCCACAAAAAAATAAAGAAATTGTGAAATCAGAAAAACCTATCTTAAAAGTCCTTAAAATATACCCGAGTCTAAATGTCATTTTTTAATACTTTTAGATTACCAAAATTATTAGGGAAATGGAGTTAAAAGTCTATAGACCAAGGCACTCAGTGATCTTTATATTCCTGTTCCTGTTTCTGTCAGTATTCGGAGGAATATTTAAAATTTGGTTTCACACCCACTGTCCAAGATGAACGGTCACCATTTTGTCTTTAATGGCAACAAGGCTTGACCAACGAATTTCGCCGAAGTTATTACTATAAAAGTGACTTTTATAGTCATAACTTAGGCAAAATTTCTAATACTGGTTGTTATTGTCATCTTGAGGAGTTTAAAAACTATGTTAATCCAGCTTTGGGGCATATTGTAACTGGGGATCTAAATATTGTTAAAGATGTTAGGTTGAGGGAACTTCTAACTAGGGGCTCAAAATTTGGGGTCAGAAATAAGGTAAACTTAGAGGAAATTATAAGTTCTATCATTAAAGATTTAGATTATTTCATAGTACAATTATCAAGGAAGCACAATTGGCCTATCGAAGGTTTCATGGAGTGAAAGATACATGTTATACAGGATATTAAGGGGAACTACGGGGAGTGTGGTATGGGGGGCAAACGGGGTTTCTTTTTAAACAAAGATTTGTACAGTAAAATTAAAGAGTTAAAAAATAAGTTAATTATAACGGTTGTAGATAAGGCTGCCAATAACTTTGGTTTTATGTGTAAGGATTATTTTAAGCAATTAATTTCTAGGGAGTACAACTCAAACAATACCTATCAAAAAATTAACTTTACCAAGAAAGAAATAGATTATAGAATTTTAGCCTTTAGCAAATTATTTAAGTTTAAGATTAATAGCCTAAAATACGCTTACCTTTTTCCCACCATTAAATTCCATAAAGTACCTACAAAATTTAGGTTCGTTACATGTAGTACTAATTGTTATAACACTATGTTTAGTAAAAAGTTTTTTAACTATTTAAAAATCATTCTAAATAAAATCAGGGTTACCGAAAATAGCTTTATTATAAATAATAACCAGAATGTTCTACAATTTTTAAAGTGTAAGAATATAGATAGCATACACACGTTTGATTTTCATTTTAGCTTGTACATGAATAACCGGGCGGATGTATCTGGACCGTCGGGCGTAAGCCCTGCTGGCTCCTTTTACAGGACTCTGTCTTCCGATTCGGAAGATGATGGATCTACTGTTTCGTCGACGCCACTCTCTCGCCGTGACTTCTTCAAGGACTCGCCTAAACCGAACAACGATGCCCTGCAGCGTTTAGCTACGGACATTAAAAACGGACTTAACGCCAACCCTGGAAAACGTTCCAAGGGTCAAAAGAAGAAACAGGCTGCTGCTAGGAAGCTAGTACAAGCCGTTAATACTGCTAAGTGCAGCTCTACTACTGAAGGTCATCTGATGACCCCGGAACTCAACGAAAAGCGTGAAGCAATCCTCGATATCATCGACAATGGAATCCCGGAAGTTTATTTCTCACAGATTATAAGGAACTTTACTAACGACGTGTGCAACGGACTCTCGTCGGCTGCAGAGACTCCCACGGTAAGTGATACTCTTGATCGTGTATATTCAGTGCTCACTATGGTAACCAGAGAATTAGAGTTAAAGAATTTTATGATTATTGACAGTTTTAGAAGTTATGTAGAAGCAAATATTACTTGCTGTAATTTTAATCTTCTTGCTTATGGCATGGAATTATTCCGTAACGAGGAAGGTGTTTTGAACACCAGAACTAAAACTACTAAGCGCCAGAGAGAGGATTCTGATCCTTCCCTAGAACCTAATGTTAAAATTAGCCCCATTAATTCTGAACGGCCGAGCTCGCCAGTACTGAAATTCCTGAAGGTAATACCTCTGCTGAAGCTGTAGACATGGAGACGCAGGAAACTGCCGAACCTACTCGCACCCCTAAATACCACATCTACTTTGAATCCGGAACTAATTATAAAAACCTTATTAACTTAATCAAAACTAGCTGTCCCGAAGCCGAGCCAGAAATGGCCGGTTCTCTCATACACATAATTTTTAATGACATTATTAGCTACCAAAATGCTCAGGGAATCCTTACCAGTAATAACACTCCCTTCAGAATTATGGATCCTAGGTCGGAGAGACCAAGAAAATTTTTGATCAGGGGCCTGCCCGCCACTACTGACAGACATGACATACACGACGCACTCACTAACATAGGCATTGTACCAATTAAAATTGCGTACCTCACTAACAAACAAACGAAAACTATTCTTCCTCTATTTATGATCTCTATTAAACCTTCTCCCAACATTGACAATCTCAACAATCTAACTAGTATCAATTATTTAAAAATCAGAATTACACCATTTAAAAATTCAGGTACGGCTCAATGCTACAACTGCCAGCGGTTCGGGCATGCGAGCACGACTTGTAATCTCACTCCTAAATGCCTCTTATGTGGCGACAAACATCAAGCTAGGATTTGTCCCATTAAGGGAAATCCTCAGCTTTTTAGGTGCGCAAATTGTGGAGGTAACCACACTGCAAACTACTCTAAATGCTCCAGACACCCTAAAAATATATCTAAAGCTAAAAAAGATTCCAACACTAATAACTCAAACAGTAATACTAACACCAACTCCAGCAATTCCAAAAGAAACACCAACACATTCATTCCTGCCCCAATTCCTAGCACTTCAGCTTGGAATAAAAATTCCCTCCCCACTAACAATAGTAACCCTGTGGTTAATGTTGAAACCAACTCAACGACCCTTACTGAAACTCAAAATAACACTCCTAGTGCTTCGGAACTAGTCTATGCTAGGACCGCGCCTAGGAAAAAAATTGACATAGAAAAACCCATCTCTAAGTACAATGTTCAACCCAATCCTTCTAACGATAACCACATCACTAACAACACTGGCCTCTCCGACTTTTCGGAAATCATAAAACTTGTAAGGGAATTTTCCCAAACCTACTCCATCTCTGATGTCTTACAGCTTCTCAGAAACATTGCCGCGGCTCTTAGAAAGCCTGACGACGACATAACTAAAATGCTTAATGTATTCAAAATTATTTGTGACTACTTCTGCCCCGATCCGGGTTCGAACCCAGCTCGGGGAGCTTCTGGCTAGTCCCCTCCTCCTGTTCTGTTTGCTTAAATAGGTCTGCTTTTACGGGCTTCTTGGAAAGCGCGTTCTCTTACTATTAACTTAAAATTTTCCCCTACTCACTTAGCCGTAATATTATTGTTGTTACTTAATTAAATTTATTTTAACTTTAATTATTTTTTCACTTTTTTTTTTTTTTTTTATTTTTTATTTTTTATCTCTCCCCTTAACTACTAGTTTTATTAACTTGCTAATTTTTCCCTCGCGTCTTTAAAACTGTCTAGTAATTTTTTACTTGAGCACTGAAATAACTCGATTCTCGAGTGTCACTGATACTGTTATAGAACTTCATGTTCGAAGTGTTACTGGAGTTACATGTAACTCCCATCTTGCGCATGTCACCTTGAAGAAATTTATCGTGAAACTGGAGATAAATCCGTCAGGACCAGGCACTCCAGAAGTTCAAAAATACCATGAGACGTTTGATTTTGAAAACCTTTATACTAGCATTCCCCATGATAACTTAATGAATATCTGCTCAGAAATATTTTATTCCTATCTTGATATTACTTTGATCTTAAAATGTGACTGGATTGATCTATGTAAATTTAATATTTTTGAAAACTACCTCTTTAATGGCATGGGTTTCTTTAAACAGATAAAGGGTATTACAATGGGTAATATCTTTTCTAGCGCCTTTGAAAACATTTTCTTACATTCTTACGAAACGAAATTTCTTAACTCAAATAATGTTACCGTATATAAGTATATTGATGACCTGATAATTTTTAACTGCAACGATTTGGAATTTCTTAATCAAATATACCCAAAGGAACTAACTTGAAACAGGACTAATGAAAATAACCATTTTACGACTTATCTGGATATAAAAATTCAAATTCAAAATAGCGTATATGATAAAAGATTAGATTTTAACTTTGAGGTTATCACGTTTACCAATATCCATAGCAACCTGAACTATAAAATTTATTATAATACATTTCACTCAGAACTTAACAGAATAAAAAACATTTGTAATAACGCTGAAGATTTATTGGAGGCATGTGGCATTTTAGAGGAAAACCTACATAAGAACAATTTCCCTAATAATTTCGGAAATTTAAAAGTTTTAAAAAAATGGCATTTAGACTCGGGTATATTTTAAAGACGTTTAGGATAGGGTTTCTGTTTCATACTTTTTTAAAACTTCATTGGGGTGTGGAGCTGTGGTTTTGCTGCAGTGACGTAACTACTAGGGTAAAAATTGGCTGCTGTTATACCATAACCATCATTTACTTTTTTAGGGTACGTGTGCATAGTTGCTTTAGTCTTTGCATAAGGCCTGTATGTGTACTTGCATATATGGTGCGTTGAGCCCTTAGTGCAAGTTGTCCGTGTCTTTTCATTTCCTTTGACTATCTGTTTCAATGTGGATCTCGCCTTGGGATTTATTTTGGTTATACCTGCATCTTATTCAGAAAGTTCCCCTTGAGGTAACTGATTCGGTTAGTCTCCCTGATGATGAGACCAGTCGGTTACCTCGATTTCTGGTTTAGTTCCAGCACTACTACAGAATCTTTCTTGGCTTTGGTGCGTGGAGCCCTAAGTGCTTGTTTTCTATTTGTTTTTTGTCTACATTCTTCCTATAATTATCTTGCTCTGTTGGATTATTAATTTTTAGTTATATTTGTAATATTTTCTACCTCTCTGAATAATGTTAACATGACAATTCTCGATCAATAGACAATTAAACTTCCTGAAAGTTTTTCCCTTTTATGGAACCTGACTCTCTCTCCAATATTACATATATAACAACGTGTTTTGGAGATAGCCAAATTTTGTTTGTTGTCATTATCATAAACAGATAAATATTTAGAAGTAATACTCATGTAAAAAAAAGAGAACTCTATATTTGTAATTCAAAAATTGAGCATAAGAATTCCCGGAGAAATAAGAAAATTAGGAATGTTTGGTATAAGTTGGGAAAACTGTAATTTTAAGAACTTTGCTGCTACTATAGGGTGCGGCAAAATGGACTCCCACATTACAGAAGGGCAATGAAAAGGGAGTAGTGGGGTTAGTTCGGGATATTCTAGGTGCCAGAACAAACTATGAATTGATCCGGTGACCATCAAGGTTTCGTTATCGAGGACTTAAAACAACGATTCTGTAACCGCTACACAGAGGGCATTTTAGCCGCACTTCGTGCTCTATGCCAGTGGTGCGCAAACTTTTTTCGACCGTGAACCACTTTCTTTATATAAAAAAAATCACTCGACCCCCAACGAAAAATTTTGGTAGCAACAAAGTGTAAGAAATTTTAAAAATGTTAACGAAAAAGAAAAATTATATAGACAAATTTAGACAAGCTACATTAACCTTTTGAGGGGCGCCGTTTGCACAGTGCAAACGCCTAAATCTAGTCTTTTTTCAGTTGCATTCAATGTATTCCAGTTAAATGTGCAGAAAAATGGTTAGTATTGCCATCTGTTATCAGTTTAAAGAAGTAAAAATATTTTTCAACCTTTAATTGGAAATTTTTTTCAATATTCTTTAAGTTAAAAAAATCGGAAATAATATCTGCATCTTGCAAACGGGGAGATTTTTGCCCCTGAAAGGGTTATAAATCCAGATTTCTAAACCCAGTCTCACACAGATAGGTAGAAGCAAATAGTTGCAATGGAAGTATAGTCTTTTGTTGAAAGAATTTTCGTTTTAAGACTGTTTGACACTTTATTTAACATTATCATAATGTACTATTTCAAACATTCCGTAAGATGGGGTACTTTGTGACGGATTTTAAGTTTTTTCCTGTGCCAGCCGATCAGTTTTAAAAGCAGCCCAAAACGAACAATTGCAAAACATTTGTATATCCTTTACTTACGTAGTAATGTACCCGGATCTTTAATTACAATTCAGAAATTAAAGGTAAAATGTGTCATGAAGTTGCCCCGGTAGTTGGTTGTATACTTTGTGTTAGCCTTCAGCACACGAAGTTTCCGAAGTTTGAGTCAATAGCTTGACATCAGATTTGAACAATACACTGGCCAGCGAAGACAAATGGTGTGCAGAAGCTTCCGACACTGGCCACTAGATGTCTTTGTATGTCCGACAAGCTGTTGTCGCTGTTCTTTACCTTTCCGGTATCACGGGCGCGGCGCAAGTTCCGAAATACGAAAAAATTAGTATGTGTCACAAAGTAACCCCCCCTCCCCCGTCTTGTATTATTGTTAAAATATTGTTAAAAATATTTTTTTTAAATATACGATCATAGAAAATTTGGAGCACATTTTTCAGTTAAATAATTCAATAGGATAAAAATTTACTTCTGAAAATCCGCGATCCCTCTCATTTTTTTTAGCGACCCCCAATTTTTTCACCATTGCTTTATGCTACTGACGTCGTTCCCGATCGAGAAACCATCATGTAATGGGTTGCAGACGTAAGAGAAAGTGGGTTCTGCATTATCAAGGAAACCAAGTGGTCGTCCTCGGCGCATTTGAAAATGGGAAAATCTGCAACGAGTCGGTGAGTCCGTTATTCGGGATGAAGTTGCCGCCATTTCCCATAATTGCCAGAACGGTTTCGGTGGAGCCTCGCAAGTAACGGACGCCACCTGAGTGATAATAGAAAATACAGAAAAACAAAAACAATCCAAAAAGTATATCGAGGCAATCGACCGGTCTCTTCAGCTGGAGTCCTAACTGAGTCGGTTACCTCAAGGGGAAAATTCTGAATAGGGTGTAAGTCTAACCAAAAAACATCGCAAAGACCCGAGATCCCCACATTGAAAAGAGAAAGTCAAAAGTATAAATTTGTAATCCGAAAAGCAAAAAAATCGATTAGATTATATCCTGCATACAACAGGAGGAACCCAGGTAAAGACGTGTAAAACCATAAAAAAACAAACCAAAAGATAAACCAAAACCTTAATCCTACAGCAAGAACTATTTAAAAAAATTCAATAAAAGATTGCGCATTTGCAACGAATCCTAATAATGAAAACAGATAAGTTAAGTAAATTGTTAAAAATTCAACAGAAAAAGTAAAAGTTTAAATTGGAGGAAGAAAGCACTAATAGTCGAAAAAAAGTTTCTTTTTTTTCGACTGTCAGTCCCTTCTTCCTGTAATTTAATCTTTTACTTTTTCTGTTGAATTTCTTACAATTTACTTAAGGCACCTGAGTGATGTTATTTTTCAAAACCTAGTGGGTGAAAACTTAATTAAACGGCTTTTTTGAAAATACAAAGCTTTTTTTCCGTAAATTGTTTCGTCCGTTTATCGACAAACTAAATCGTTTTTTTATTACCCTTTGAAATGTGGGAGTCCATTCTGACGTACCCTGTAGTTTTCCAATACAGAGTGTCCGGGCTAAAGGTATCCAAAAGTTATGATTTATTTTTACGGAACTACCCATTAGAATTAAAAAAATATTTATTTAAATAGAAAGTCCATCTCACCATGTTTTAATATCAATCATAGATTTCGATCATAGTATCATAGATTTCGCTGAGTACACCTTTTGTAGCACAACTGACGTCTAAATGGTAATCCACTTCTCTCCAAGTGTTTCGTAGCATATCAGGAGGTATAAGACTTTTTTTACTTGGGGATTCATTAAATCCGTTGTGTATAAACAAAAAATTGAAACTGTGGATGAGTTGAAGAAGCGTAAGATTCAAGCAATTCGTGTAATAATTCCTGATATGCTACAAAACACTTGGAGAGAACTGGATTATCATTTAGACGTTTGTCGTGCTACAAAAGGTGCACACGTCGAAATCTATGATACTATGATCGAAATCTATGATTAGTATTAAAGCTTGGTGAGGTGTTCTTTCTATTTAAATATATTTTTAAAAATTCTTATGGGTAGTTCCGCAAAAATAATCCATGAATTTTGGATACTTTTAGCCTGACACCCTGTATATTAAAGTATTTAAAAATAAATTTGTGCTTTCGTAACATGTAAATTTCACCTCTTTGTTATGCCAGATAGAGAAGACCCTATGAAGACATAAACATGACATGTAGATCATTTAAGAGGCATTATGGAGGGAAAAGTTTGCTTCGTGAAAGAAAATCTCTTATATTTTACCATGAGTTGATCAAGACGCTTTTTACTCTTTTTCATGTCGTAACAGAAGCATTAAAATTCTTATTGAATTAAGTCAGATCAATAAGTTAAGCAAAAGAACATTATTTATATTTTTACGATCCCGATAAAGTGTTTACCTTTCTCATTATCGCTTTGTAGTTATAGTTACAATTGACTAAAAACAATGCTTCATTTCTCTGTAAAATCCTCAGCTCTACCATCGACAACACAAGGACTTTTCTACCCGTGATTATCTTGAAATATATCTTAAGATTACCAGACATGTTTAAAATTCAACTCCGTTGAACCTGGAGTCAGAATTTAAGCACTGGTGCAACAAGATCTTATGACTCCTAACTATCCTTCATAAGCCATTTCCTGCTTTTGAAACCAGTTTTATAAATTTCGAATTCCCCATTCAGGGATTGTACTTAAAAGTCAAAAGCTTGAATTCTTGAAATTTCTATTCAATTAGAAAAATACTCATAAGATTTTGTTAACAAAGAAATAAAAAATCAACTTTATAATTTATTTTAACTTTTAATTATTATTCTGTTATTGTATCAGTTAAATCTGTCCTTGTTTCTGGTTCATCCACATTTGAGAGAGTGGCTTCCCTCGGGCTTTACATCAAGACACTGTAAACAACCACTGAAAAGATATTGGTTTAATCAAAAGCAAGTATGTTATGGCGGAAGGCTTTGCATTTGAAAATGTATCTGTTCTTTGATTATCATGTCTACAATTATAACCGAGTTTCTACACGGCAAAATGTTTAAATGTTCAGAATAGAACCGATTTTGTGATAAAAGTTAGTTTTGTGAAGTGGTTACTTCTCTATTTAAGTAATTAAGTATATTCTGTGAGCACTTGAGTGTTTCCAACATATATGAGGCAACAAACAGGCATACACGTGTGGTGTTATTGAAGTTTATGATTATTCGTCAACGGACGACATTGTAATAACACCGACCAAGTTATGGTTTGAAAGACACAATAAATACCTTATATCGCTCCTTTGACAACGAGGTAATTTCTGCAATAGGTATCAGGAAACAAAATGTTTGCAGGATGAAAAGTACTGTCGAAAAACACAGACTTTTCATTCTGAACCCGAAATATTTCCCTTTATAAGCATTTTCGTGTACAATAGATTTTTTTTGGGAGGGAGGGGCTAATGTTCTTTGTATTCATATGTACACCAGTCCGGTGTACATATGAATACAAGGAAATAGAAACACACAAATCACACAAGAATTTTATTAACAAACGATGACACCGGAGATGGACGATGGGTTGCAGTTCCCCGTTCTAGACGGCCCCTTTTGCAGGCGATAGATTGACCGGTTCCCCAGAAAACAACCAAGTTTTATGCGAGAATCGAAACCGCGTCCAGACGTGTCAGGCTGATGACTTAACCACTTAACCACTGGGTAACGTGTGCAGTAGTTTTACTTCTAATTAAACTAATTTATCCAAGAATTCCTTGACTGTCTTTGAGACTTCTTGACTGTCTTTGAGACTTCTTGACTGTCTTTGAGACTTCCTTTAGCATCATATCACATTTCTACTTGTATTTCTCGTGTCATATATTTTTCAACGTGGCAGGTATTTGTCCCAGGGATATTGGCCCCTTCACTTCACACATTGTCCTTCCGCGTGGTCCGTTGGAGTGGGAGGAAGGTACGAGCCCATAGATGTCACCCCTGGCGAGTGCTCGATCAAAATCGTGTTGACGCTGGGCAAAAAGTCGGTTGCCGACCCTAGTATTGCCCAATAGCCGTTCGCTAAACAGGAGTCTTATCCCTACGCCCTGCAATATTCAATGCCCCTAGTTAGGATTTACCCAGCCAGGGTCATCACTAGAGAAAAAACCCTGAAGTTCATTTATGGTATTAAGAGAATTTATAAAAGGACTTGGGGCCTTAAGAGCGAACATATTAAAGAGCTATATTTAAGAGTTGTGGAAAAGATTTTGTTACATGGAGCTCAAGCCTGGTATGACGATAAGACTTTGATGAATGCCAAGTTACGACAGATGCAAAGGCCGTTCCTGCTAATGATAACAAAATGTTATCGCACCGTATCGACAGAGGCTCTAGCTATATTGGCGGGATGTTTACCCCTTGATTTAAAAGCGAAAATGGATAAGATGTGGTATAAGATCTATAATGAGGGTGACGAGATTTGGTTGGGGTATGAATCCTTCAATAGCCAAACTTGTGAATTAAAATCCAGGAATCTCAGAAAAATAAAGTATATAATGAGCTTCAATTGGTCTTATAGACTAGAACCCTTTGCGAAGAATGCATATTTTACGGATGGTTCCAAGATTAACGGAAAAGTTGGGTCGGCCTTTATTAGGTATCATGAGAGTCAGAAGATCGATACTAAACTGAGAATAAACCCTGATAACGCAACATCATACAGTGCTGAGGTTACGGCCATTTCCATGGCAATAGACGATGCTAGGGAAAAAGGTCTAAGAGAAATTGACATTTTTAGCGATTCCAGGAGTGCTTTGCAGGCTCT
Organism: Dolomedes plantarius; assembly: GCA_907164885.2. Taxonomy (NCBI): domain Eukaryota; kingdom Metazoa; phylum Arthropoda; class Arachnida; order Araneae; family Dolomedidae; genus Dolomedes; species Dolomedes plantarius. The sequence goes on from OU015495.1 coordinate 125,988,804, forward strand.
TGGGTCCTTAGAATATAAGGGTGAGATTATTGAGGAATTGAAACACAAGATCAAAAATAATGGTGTGGTCGTGCATTTCCACTGGATAAAAGCACATATCGGGATCAGACAGAAAGAGGAAGTTGACACTGCGGCTAAAGAAGCCACGGAACTGGACATAATTGAAGGTACCTACAAAATGACCAAGCAACAAGTAAAGGCAAAGATTAAGGCATATGGAATGAAAGTCTAGCAAGAAAGGTGGGCCGATAGTGAATTGGGGAGGCCGGTTCATAAAATCTACCCTCATGTTTCCTTAGAAAGATTAATATCGAATTTCTATATAAATCAAGCTATCACTCAACATGGAAGCGTGGGCTCATATCAAAGAAGATTTTTTGGGAAGAGTGACATCTGTGCATGCGGAGAGGTCCAGACAATAGAACATTGTTTATTTAATTGTGTAACATGGAGAGATTTGCGGTCGAGTTTACCGAGGGAAATTACTGAATGGTCACCACATAATTCTATAATGACTACTATTGTAGAAAATTCATTTTGGCTGTGATGAAAGACCTTATGGACTTTCATTACCCTTTTTTGGGTCATTGATAATTTTGTTGTTTGTTTGTTTCGGTTTTTATAATTGTGTAACATTGCTTGTATTTGTTTGTATTGTTTAATCCTAGTCAAGCTGATTGCCATTGCGAAATTTGTCGTCTCTCAAAATCATCCGTATACCTTCGGGAAGGACGGATTATCTTTTGGATTTACCCAGCCAGGGTGCATAAGTACAACAGCATCGCGAATTCATTCGTTAATCTGTTCTGGGGCATCTTGAGTCAACACTGCTATGTGGGAGCAGCGTAGAAACGTCCATGCCATATCTGGGAATCAAACGCGAGCTCACATTATGGAAGCTTTAGACGCTAACCACTATGAGATGAGGGCGGATTGTCCTCATATTTAAAAAATATTTTTTTTTATATGTTAAATACGCACAATCAACATCTATTAAAACTAATCAATCACATAATCACCTTTTTATTTAGTGCATTTATTTTTTCGAATTTTCTGTTTTATGAATTTATTTTTCAATTATATCGCCATCTTGTAATTAAAGTTTTGATTGTTACCCACTTTATAATATTTCACTTAAAACCTGCAGTTATGCGATAGTAACTTTTTTCACTGCAAATCAGATGTATTTAAAGTTAAACTTAACTCTTTGATGTCCCTTGAAATTATTTTTGTGAGAGCTTTGATCTTAGAATACTCTCTCCCTTCTTCAACTCTTCTTTGATCGAAAATCGCATTCTTGTTAAGATGCTAATTAAACTAAGGACATATAGCAGTATTAATGACTAAAGGATACTTCACTGGGACGATTGCATCAGTTAATTAATAAAATTGATGGTTATTGTTGTCTTTTATATTTTTCAGGTGTATTTAGAGGATATAGATTCTTTATCTTAACAACGAGATTGTTCAGAAAGACTTTGTAATTTATATTTGCATATGGCCCTATAGTGATACAAAAAACAAACGTATTAGTCTTTTACAGATTTATACTTTAAATTAACTGAATGAGTTCATCAAAAGCTTTATTCGTTGTTATTTCCTGCATTGTTTAGATCTACAGTGCTCGCCTTAACCATGTGAGAAACTTCACTTTTACACTATCATTTTTGTTTTAAGGCTGCTGTGTACTAACCCTATACTGGATTCGCTCACCTTGGACAAATATTAACTATGGTGAATTTTTGTCCAAGGGTGAAGGATTGCCCAATTGATTGAAACATTTAAAAAAAATTGTACTCTGTAATAGAGAAAGAAATTTTACACCGTGAGGCATTTTTAGTTTTAAAGAAAAAGGCAAATAATATTTTAAAATTTAAATTATTCGAGTAAAAACAAAATCTGGTACAATGTGTTTTAAATGCCCATAAATTCTTTGGTGGACGAAATTTATAAAATGAATCCTGTTGCAAGATGCAGAAAAGTTCAGGCTATCTGAAAATACTATTTTTTTGGATTATCAGCATTTATATAGCTATAAATAGTAGACACATTTTCTCCATAGGTTAACATTGAGGTGAGCTAATCCAATAGGGTTAGTACGCAGCAGCCTTAACTCCCTTTGACCTGCAGCAGATTTCAAATTTTGATAATTTATCCAAGTTATATTGCTATTTTACCATTATACCGACTCATCGCCAACCTCTTGTCTCGGAAAAGCTTGTTAATTTCCCATTATAACTATCTGTCGCCAATCTCTTGGCTCGGAAAAGCTTGTTAATTTCCCATTATAACTATCTGTCGCCAATCTCTTGGATCGGAAAAGCTTGTTAATTTCCCATTATAACTATCTGTCGCCAATCTCTTGGCTCGGAAAAGCTTGTCAATTTCCCATTATAACTATCTGTCGCCAACGCGCGACTCGTGGAGAGGCGACTCTTTGTGAGACCAGGGATTAATCTCTGGATCATCTACAATCATGGACAAAAAAATAAGCGCATCAAGAAATAATTGCGGGATCGTAACGAAACTTGCAATGAAGGTACATGTCGGGGAGATATGCAAATGATTAGAAATGCAGCTTGATTGCGCATTACGTATAGCCAGTAGAGGGCGTTGAACATCGTACTCTATGGAGTATAAAACAGGTAACCAAAGCTTATTTGAGTGTGCTGAATCATTTACAAAGGAAGAGCTGAGATAGACATGCCATTAAGCCGTGTTCGAAGACAATATAAGCAGTTGTCGCAGTTTGAGAGAGGGAGAATCGTCGGGATGATGGAAGCTGTGTGGTCAGCTAGGCGAGTAGCTCGTCAATTAGGCCACTCTGATTGTGTTGTGAGGAGGTGTTGGGACCAGTGGACCCGAGAGATGTCATGTACACGAAGACCAGGCTCAGGACGCCCTCGACAGACCAGTCGTCGAGAAGATCGCCACATCGTAAGAAATGCACGCGTACAGCCAACTGCTTCATCGGCCGCCATCCAGGCACAGGTAGCACCTTCACTAGGGGCCCCTGTGTCTTCTCGAACCATACGAAGGCGCCTGGCTGAAGGACAGTTGGTATCGTGGCGCCAATTACGTGTGCTGCCCTTTACGCCCACCCCTCGAGGCCTAAGTGTGGAGTTTTGCCGCACACGAGGAAACTGGACTGCAGCGGAATGGAACCAGGTCGTCTTTAGCGAAGAATCCAGATTCAATCTCGGCAGTGATGACAATCGTGTTCGTGTGTGGAGAGCCCGTGGTGAACGCTTCAATCCTGCCTTTGCTGTACAGCGACACATCGCTCCCACAGCTGGTGTGATGGTATGGGGTGAAATTGCCTACAATACACGGTCACCCCTAGTATTGTTCCGTGGCACCATGACAGCCCAGCGGTATGTTCATGAAATCCTGCAACCACATGTGTTGCCACTCATGCAACGGCTCCCAGGAGCCCTTTTTCAACAAGACAATGCTCGGCCTCATACGGCAAGGGTGTCACAAGACTGTCTCCGCACTGTTACTACCCTTCCTTGGCCTGCCCGATCCCCAGATTTCTCTCCAATCGAGCATATCTGGGATCATTTGGGACGACGAGTTGGGCATCCTACGAGTTTGGACGAACTAGAGGCAAGGTTACAGCAAATATGGAACGAAATGTCTCAAGACATCATACAGAACTTGTATGACTCAATGCCCGATCGTATCGCATCGTGCATTCGCACTAGAGGGGGTCCAACGGAGTATTAACTCCTCCGTTCTTTTGCCTTTTCCTCTGAAATAAATTATCCTTTTTCTTTGATTTTCTTATCATTTACTTATATCAAAGTAGTCATTAGGTATGTAAAATTTCGTTTCATTTTGACGACTCCTTCTTGGTGCGCTAATTTTTTTGTCCATGAGTGTACTTTGTACAATGACGTCCGCTAAAGAGAATACGTTGTGGTATCTTCCCATTAACGAGAAATAGGCTATAGCTTTTCTATACAAGAAGTTGGTATTTTACCTCCAGAACGAAAATGTGAAGTATTTCGGAGAGAAAGACACATTTAGGAAATGTCTCAAATGCGGAAATAAAAGTCGGAATTGGCGTCGGGGCATGCCTCGATGGAAGTCGCTTAACATTTTTGACGTGTTTGCGTTTCATATGCTGCTGGAGTGCTGTATATTGCGTTTCATATACTTTTGGTGGATTATCGCTTACAAAGTTTTTCCGAAAGCAGTTATTGATGAGCGGAAATACAGCACTTGACTGGAGTAATTATATGCTGAATTTTACTGTCGAGACTTTAGTACTTGAAGGCATGATAATTACAAGATAAAAAAAAACTTTTTATGTACCATGTTTTAAAATTTTCTGTTGAATCATATAAACTTGACAATTCTAAGTATTAATAAATCCTTTTTTAAAATTTTTTTGATGAATTATCCCATCAACTTGAAAGAAAATGAAGTTACTTGGAAGTTAACTTGCGTTTAACTTTTCGTTTCCGTCCCGTGCGATAGAGGGCTGCACCAGTCTACAAAACAAAATTAACTGAAAATATATTCAAATCTGCTTAAAGATGGCTAAAAGTGTTAAAAAATGCATTGTCCTCGTGTTCTGAGCTATTCTAAAAGTTTCAATTGTCTAGCTAGTCGGGAAGTTAGGTAAAAATCGATTGCAAGATTTGTAAGGGACAAACACACACACAAACAAACAAGAAAGAAAGTTAATAAAAACATGGTAATACAAATTGGAGGTGAAGGCAAAATCGTAGAAATTGATGAAACCTTGTACAGCACACGTAAAAACAATGTAGGAGATGTTCTACCAGAAGAGTGGGTTGTTGGTGGAATATGTCGCGAAAACAAGGAATACTTCCTAATAAACGCGCCTAATAGAAGTGCTCGCTGTTTAGCAGCCGTAATTGTTGAAAACGTATTACCTGGTATTATTATCTACACAGATTGCTGGAGAGGGTACAGACAAAGTGGGGTACATACATACAAACATTTGACATTTTATCATAAATGCAGTTTTGCAGATTCCCAAACTGGCGACCATACCTAAAACATCGAAAGGCTATGGGATTGATGCAAAGTGACGGACCAAACAACAACGGAGTACGAACAGATCACATTTAGATTCGTACCTCACGTAGATCGCTTTGAAGCAATGTTGAAAGGAATGATAAAAGTCATGCCGCAGAAAATAGAAATGTAGTTTTCGAAATTTATAATTAAGTTTTAAAAAATACGTGATGCGATTACAAGGTGCGTATTATCTTGTATTCATTTTATTTCTTTAATTGGTGACTTCATGGTATTATAATTGGCGACGTGACGTTGGCGATGGGTCGGTATAATGGGAAAGTACCATTATATTCATTTAAACCTCGTTAAGCTGGGAACACACCAATGGTTGCTTTAAAAAATCATTCGTTGAACTATATGTCTAGTGAGTGAATAGTCGGATTGGAAATCAATGTAGATGATCCAGACTATAAAAGTCTGACACAGAGAGAGATACCGTGTAGACTCGTCGAAGACGAGGAATTTCGAGTTCGAATCAGAGAGCAGAAACGACAAAAATCCATCAATTGTAATACCTTAGATCATTTGAAGAGCGTAAATCTTTTGGAAGAATGAAAAATAAAGAGATCCATGCATGTCCTATTGAAGAATTAAATAAATTTCAAAGTTCACAAGCATTTTTTGTAACCAAAGTTCGTTCATCCTTATTCAATGGTGCTAAAACGAGGCCGTCTGATACATCATATGTTCTAGTAAATTACAAAATTCTTAAGATTTTAGTGCGTATTTTTTATTTTGATGGAAGTCACATATGTTATGTGTCATACATATGTGTTACATTTTCATTTTTATGTTAGCCAGATTTTCAATTTTTGCGTAAGTCTTACGTGTATTGTAAGAGCACTCTATTTTAGTTTACATTTTGAGCAAAATCATGCTGTATCATACTATATCATATTAAGAGCATTTCTGCGTACATCTCCAGATTACAGGTAACTTTGGACCTTGGTTTCCTCCTTGATATGGGCTTCTCAGTAAGGCATAATCGATGCATATGCTGGTACGAAAGGTAATCCTAATGAGGAGTTTCTCTAGATTTCAACTGGTGACAAAGTGTAATTATCCAGTTCTCTTCAGGAAAAAACCACCTCCCATCACGAATTATGGTGCAAAATTTAAAGCGCAAGGATACGACAAAATGCATCAAACCTGCCAAACGCACGGCTATTTAAAGCAAAAATAGACATTTCCTCCGTACAGATATCCTTATACCTGGATTTAGCTCTTGTTATGGATTCCTCAGCAAGGCAGGACCGATGAGCATATTTTTGATTTAAGCACCATTCGTTTGGCAGACTTAAAACATTTGTCATCTTCTCACGCTCTAAATTTTGCAACTGCCCTTTATCACCCACCAGTACAAAAATTATAAAAATTCCACATTAGGAATTCCTTTCTCTCATCCGTTATACCTAGTTGAGCACATAACAGGGGCGAAACCTACGCCCAAAGCTACCTAGTACGGTGGAAATGTATACTTTTGCTTTAAGTACTGCCTATTTGGTAGGATTTGTGCCTTTTGTGATATATATATATATATATATATATATATATATATATATATATATATATATATACAGGGTGGTAATAAAAAACTTTGCCGATATATGGACCTCTACGACCATTCCGTTCAACCTATCGAGGTGAGATTTCAGATATAGTTATTCAGAGGTATGAGCTCGGGAGTCTGAGAACGGCAACACAGTGACGCCCACGGTTATGGTTATAGGTATAGATACCCGAAATTTTCAAATGGCAACGCCCACTTTTTCCCGCCGCAAAATGCTGAGCGCATGCGAAAACCCTAAAGATCGTTGGAACGGTACGGTGAATCCCGAATATCGCTCCTGTGCCTAATATCGCCTACTCGTGTTTCTAAAGTACGATTGGCGCTATGTATGAGAAATTGCAGCAACTTCTTAGTTCTGAGTTTGTACTAACAGCGGCGATAGCGACAACGCTCTTATCACTGACAACAGAAACTATATGGCGTCTGAAGTTGTTTTGGCTGCTGTTATCGTAAACTTTGGCTCCGAAGAATCAGAATCCACTGAATGACCAGGTAGGTGCATCCAAATTATAATTTTGCTTATACTATTTGAAAGTGCATTAAACAGAGATTTTGCTAGCAACGCCTTTTAACAAGTGCTCCTAATTTCTCCTGGTAGGTGATAAGACGAACAGAGGTAGGCGATATTAGGAACCGCTCTGGAGTTCACTGGAAATTTCAATTTTTACAATTTAGCTACATGACTTAAACTGGCCCTGGTTTTTAAGCTGGTTGATCTGAGGATGCCAAAGGAAATAGTTCTTAGGGATGTTCTTTGAGTTTCCAGCCTAATCAAAAACTAAAAAGTGGATGAAATGCCGAAAAAAGTTAGAGTAGCCGATATTTGGGACACCTACGTTACGTGTACCACAAAAAACGGACGCGTTATGCACGCACAAAGACACAACTCTGCGAACGGACAACAAAGACACGATAGGGGCGCACGGAGGAAACTTGCATATGACAGAGGCTAGAAACCAATCACAGATCGCCGTTCGCCAGATATTCAGCGTAGAAAACCGATAAAAAGCTCTCTGATCGTGTTTTTGTTAGCAAATCGCAGAGCTGTTTTATTGTGCATGCATAACGCGTCCGTTTTTTTGTGATGAACGTACCGTTCTAACACTTTTTAGGGTTTTCGCATACGCTGAGCACTTTGCGAAGGGAAAAAGGTGGCGTTGCCATTTGAAAATTTCGAGTTTCTGTACCAATGACCGTAACCGTGAGTGTCATGCTGTTTCCATTCACAGAATCCTGAGCTCATACCTCTGAATAACTGTATCTGAAATTGCATCTAGATACGTTGAACGGAACGGCGGCTAGAGATCCATATATCGGTAAAGTTTTTTGTATGAACACCTTGTATATATATATATATATATATATATATATATATATATATATATATATATATATATATATATATATATATATATATATATATATATATATATATATATATGTATATGTATATATATACATATATATATATGTCAAGCATTTTTTATTAATAGGATAATTTAAGGGGAGCTTTCAGAGAAAACTGGATAAAAATGTCAAAAATAGAGCTATTTTCATAAAATAGGTTATAGTGTGTAAAAAGACCAACAGCTGGCAGCATCTGGTTTCGGAGAATATTTTATCATCAGGAGATGAGAATCAAAGTCTCATCAAAGGCGCTTACGTCAGCAGCTATTTTTAGAGTTTCGCGCGTAAAATATTGCAGACTTCAGCTTAAGGAAGACTATAGAACGTTCGATTATAAGTCAGCATTTTAGTTAGGTGCTTTGAGAAAGACAAAGGGTAACGCAGTTCGCTTAGACTTTTCGGAATGGGAACACGTATGTTTTTCGGGAGGAAGATGGGGTTGGTCGAGAGATTGAACCGAATAATGGGTTTTTACATATCTGATCGATAGAATACTATAATGTTAAATGTGTCATCTCTTCTTGATTACCGGCCACGGACGGCTTGAAGGATGCGTTTCGCAATTAATTAACGAAAATGTGATGACTGACACACACACACACACACACACACACATATATATATATATATATATATATATATATATATATACACTGCTAAAAAAAATTAGGGGAGCAAGCAAAGAAGTTAAGAAAACCGTGCGAAACAGCCACGTACTTGCATAAAATGGATAGTACACGCGTATCAATGCGCAATACAGAAAAAAAGACGTAAAAAAATTTGCAATTAAGCTTTAATTCTTTAAAAATATGGGAAAAACATGAAAAGATGATTTAGGGCAACAATTTGGTTACATGTAAACGATAAAAAAAGTATTATTTAGAAATGATGCAAGATTTTTAATATGGCATGTGGTCTCCTCGAACAGCTAAGACTGCTGCACACCTGTTTTCCATGGATGCGGTGATGTTATCGATAAGACTTTGGGAAATACTATTCCACTCCTCAAGAAGTGCAATCTCCATGTCTTGAAGAGTAAAAGGAGGCCTTGGTCTCGCAGCAATGCGTCGTCAGAGCATGTCCCAAACATGTTCGATTGGATTCAGGTCAGGAGAGCACGCTGGCCCTTCCATCCGCTGTATTGTTTCAGCTTCAAGCATGTTCTCCACAAGACGAGCTGCATGCGGTCTGGCACTATCATGCTGGAAAACAAAGGAATCTCCAATGACTGCAGCGTAAGGTATGGCATGATGTCTCAGTATCTCGTCTGCATACCTTCGGGACGTCAAAGTACCCGTCCGAATGATATGCAGGTCCGTACGTCCACCTATGCCGATTCCACCCCATACCATAAAACCAGCTTGTCTGTATTGTGACATTTCACGAACGAATGTGGGGTTAGTTCGAGTGCTCCTTTCCCTCCATACCAAAACACGTCGGGTTTCGCACTCCAGACTGAATCGGGACCGCACGGTGGCGTGAGGTCAACGGAATGCAGAACATTGGCCTACATGCATAGATTCCTCCCTGATGAAGCCTATTATGTACAGTTTGGCTGGACACCCTTCGTCCTGTTGCCAAGAGCAACTGTCTTTGCAGCTGAGTAGCATTGTCTGTTATGTTTCGACGAGCTGTTAACAGTATATACCGGTCATCAGTTGCTGTAGTGGCGCTTGGCCGACCTTGCCCTGGTCGACGTCTAACATTCCCTGTTTCTTGGAATCGATTCCACAGCTTTGCAACGACACTTCTGGCGACTTCAACAGCGTCCGCGACACTATGTTGTGTTTGCCCTGATTCAAGTCTGCCTATAATACGCCATGCCATGGATTCTGGTAAATCATGTTGTTGAGACATTTTCAAGTCACATTTTCTCAAAAAGAATAACTGAGCAATCGAATTTCACAGTTAAGGCAGTGAAACAGACGTTTCTGCAATCCCGATTTCCACCCTTTTGTTCTTTTTCTGGTTTTTGACGTCATGAACTTTGATTTGCATATGAAGTTTTCTTCTTCTGTTTCCTGCTAGGCTTTAAATTATGGATGATTTATTTCATGTTACTTATCGGTGTAAGTATTTGCGTAATTTCGTTAAAACCATGTGCTCCCCTAATTGTTTTGAGCAGCGTATATATATATATATATATATATATATATATATATATATATATATATATATATATATATATATATATATATATAGGTGGTTATCAAAATAATGGAAACTCCTTAGATTTATGAGGAATCCTTTACTAATATGGTGTAGGACCGCCTTTGGCATGTAATACAGCTTGGATTCGCCTGGGAATCGAATCATACAAGTTCTGAATAGTATTTAAAGGAATATTGTACCATTCTTCATGGAGATATTCTGAAAGTTCCGTGAGAGATGCCGGTAGAGGATATCGATTCCGGATTGATTGCTCTAAAATAGACCATAACGGTTCGATTATATTGATGTCAGGGGACTGTGCGGGCTAAGCTAGATGTTTCACTTCATCCTCGTGTTCATCAAACCATTATTGGGCAAGTCTCGCTGCATGAATAGGGGCATTATCCTCCTGGAAAATTCCATGTACTGCAGGAAGCAAAGTTTGCATCATAAGACGGACCTGGTCAACTAAAATGTCTCTAGACTTCTCCCCAGTGATCCTTCCTTTCAGGGTTACGATCGGGTCAGCAGAAAACCCCGACACGGCTGTCCATACCATGACAGATCCACCTCATGCTGGACCGTTGGACGGAGGCAAGCATCATCATACGCTTGTGCAGGTGTCCTCCAAACGTGCACTCGTACTGTTGTGGGGAAAAGTGTGAAAGATGATTCGTCTAACCATATAACTGTCTTCTACCTATCAATCGACCAGGTGTTGTGGTTGTGGCACCTCTGTACACGACCAGTGGCATTAACATTTGAGACAAGTGGCTCTGCCGTAAATGTTCTACTTACGAAGGTTCATCTTAACTGAAATTATTGACACTGAAGAATCCAGATGCTGATTTAGCTCTGCGGTCACTTTGTATACAGTTGTTTTCTTTTTAGACATTGCAATCCGCTTCAATACCCGTTGATCTCTTTAACTCAGCTTCTCCTTCCGTCTACTATTTTGCTTTGCCGAGCTTGTCTTGCCGCTCTGTGTGTACGCTGCCATGATTTTAGGCACCGTATCTCTAGAAACGCCTAAAAGCTGGGATGTTTTGGTCGCAGTTGCTCTAGCTAGTCGGGCTCCTACAATTTGGCCTTTTTGAAAGTCTGTGAGGTCTGACATTTTAAGCTTTTCGACAAAAATCCAAGACGTATACAACTTCACTAAACATACCTCATAATACCATGATATATATGTACTTTTTATATTAAAAAAATGGTAGCTAGGAATATATTTTAATACTTACGAAGCGCATTCTTAAATATCACATTTATTCACAGGTGTTTCCATTATTTTGATAGCCACCTGTATATATATATATATATATATACATATATATATATATATATATATATATATATATATATATATATATGAATGAAATATCTCCAACTTCTCCCTTTTTTTAAGTTCTTTTAATTTATTTCCGTCCTTTCTTATTTCTCAGTTTTTTAAAATTTATTTATTACTCATGAGCTTTGTATTCACGTACTTTTAAAATTAAATCAAATATATCAGTATTCAAATAAAACTTATGTGGGTAAAATAATCTAGCATGTCTCTGTTTTTGGTTTGAAAACCATCTTTTAAAATCTATAAAGTTAAGTCTTTTAAAATCTTTAAAGTGCAGTTAAAAACATCAAAGTAAATCGTCAAAAAAGTATTATATAACTGTTTTTGCAACAACATTTTTAATGCAATATCCTATGTCTAAATTTTAGTATAATCATTCAATTCCTATCTTTTTTTAAAAGTAACATGTTTTCAAAAACATAAACTTTGCTGTATAGTAAACCAACTCCAGCATGAAACTACAGAATGAAATATTAACAATACCCGCCATGTATTTTTGCGCTACATGTTTTTTGGTATATGATGATGGATGATAGAGTCTACAGCTAAAACAAGTGTCTTAGATGATATGATTGATTTAACGGAATTTAACCGAATGCAGTGGGAAAAATACAGATGCGGATAAAAAGAATAGATATAAATGTATTCTGCTTACAATAATTCGAACTCAGAGGTATTGTTTTCGTCCTCCGTATTATGAAGGTTATTTGACAGCACATTGAGACATATTTCAAGGAGAGTACATTTATACTTGCACGGATTTTATGATCAATTTACAGGTACAATAATAAAACATCTCCCAATTTATTTTATAGAAGAAGAAGAATTGAAAAAGATTATGTTTAAAATAAATTTGATTTCCTTAAATTTTGTTTCAACGGTGGAAATGTCGTAATATCATACGACGTAATAATCATAATATCATACAGTTCTTTGGAGGGGTAAGGCATTATATATATATATATATATATATATATATATATATATATATATATATATACACTGGTGGGCACTGTAAATACAACACCCTGAAGGAAACATGCAAATAACATGAAATTTACAACATGCATTAGCGGAGGTGAGATATGCAAATGATTAGAATTTCAGCGCAGACGCACATCACGCGCGCCTGTGGCGCCACTTCAAATCACTATTTAAGGCTTGGAGATTTCGATGATTTCAAGTTCGGCAATTGTGTTTTTCTTGTGGTTTTTTTTGAAAAAACGATCAATTATGCCTCGTCGAAAACAGCGATCATCTTTCGATCAAGTATCCGAGTTCGACAGAGGAAGAATAGTGGCCTACCGAGATTGTGGATTATCTTTCAGGGAAATCGGTAGTCGTGTTGGACGAAACCAAACAACTGTAATGCGGATATGTGATCGTTGGATGCAGGAGGGTACGACGGACCGGCGTGTTCGATCGCATCCACCTCAGCGCACCACTTCACGTGATGACAGGCAAATTGTGCGCATGGCAGTGACGGATCGCTCAGTCACATCACGAACCATAGCACAGCACATGCAGTCTGTAACGCATCATCCAGTGTCTGCGCGTACCATTCGAAGCCGTTTACAGCAGAGTGGTCTGTCCGCAAGACATCCATTGCTTTGTCTACCCTTGACGCAGAACCACAGACGTCTCCGCCGCCAATGGTGCGATGACAGAAGGATGTGGACGGCAGAATGGAATGAAATTGTCTTTTCTGACGAGTCACGCTTCTGTCTGCAACACCACGATTGTCGCATTGGAGTCTGGAGACACCGTGAAGAGAGGATGCTGAACAGCTGCGTTATGCACCGCCACACTGGTCCTGCACAGGGTATTATGGTATGGGGCGGTATTGGATATCACTCTCGCACACCTCTAGTTCGCATTGCCGGTACTTTAAACAGCCAGCGCTACATCTCCGAGGTGTTGGAGCCAGTTGTCCTTCCTTACCTTCAGGGCTTGCCCACAGCCATATTTCAACAGGATAATGCATGGCACGCATTGTCCAACGGTTCTTCGTCAATCGCCAGATTGAATTGCTTCCCTGGCCGCCTCGCTCTCCGGATCTTTCGCCGATAGAAAACATGTGGTCCATGATTGCTCTACGATTGATCCAGATTCCATCCCCAGCTACCACAGCCGATCAACTTTGGCAACGTGTGGAAGCTGCTTTGTCTGCTGTACCCCAAGAACTCATCCAAAATCTCTTTGAATCAATGCCGAGGCTTGTGGCAGCAGTGATCTCCAACAATGGCGGCTACTCTGGCTACTGATTTTGGCAGGAACCACACTTCACAGAAGTCTATAAATTTAATCATTTGATACTTGGTCAACATGTTATCTACAAAATAAATTTTGTTGTGATATCCCTTTTCTTTCTTGGTGTTGCAATTTGGGTGTCCTGCAGTGTATATATATATATATATATATATATATATATATATATATATATATATATATATATATATATATATATATATATATATATACATACTAGCCGATTGGCAACCCGATGTGTTGCTTTTTCGCTTTAAAATGAGAGGGTTTTATTTCTTAAAGATTAAAAACTGTTTAATCACTTTTATAAATATATTATACTTTTCAAAAAAAGAAATAATTATTTAAAAATTCTCTTTTTCAAATTTTGATTTTTGGCTTTTGAAATAATTCTTTCAAATTTCCATTTTAAAATTTTGCTTTTTAAACAAAAAAGAAGTTCATTCAATTAGAAAAATTCTAAAGATTTTAACTTCTAATTTCCTAAAACAAAAATTATTTCTGGTACTTTAAAATTATTTCTGGATTTCAATTATTAAATGACTCGTTCTCAACTAGTTATTTTTCCTTTTGGCAACATGGCGATTGCAAATATTAAATCTCGTGGGGGAAAAAGTGCTTAAAAAAATAGCAAGACAGTTCTGATGAATTCAAAATTGGTGGCGGAAAAATCCTCACCACTTCCTCATAAATTAGAAACAAATTTCACGAACTTGCTGGATTTATTAGTAAGTAAAATAATAAGTCAAAAAAGTATGAAGTCGGCATTCGAATTATTAAGATAAAATGGCGAACAGCGCGGGAAATTTTAAAACTGAGTTTTGTAAGTACGCTTTTTTAGAATGATAACATTTTTTTTATTAAATGTATTTGGTATATTTAGGAATCTAAACATCTATAAAATGCCGATAAATCGTAAAATTGACATTAATAGGTGTAGAAAACCGAAATATTTGTCCATCAAAATTGTCGATTTCGTGAAATTCGGAGAACTGCTTTGGGGAAAAAGTTTCATTTGCAGTGAAAAACATTTTTAACTTTTCAAAAATGTGCCAATTTTATGCCAACAAAAGTTTCGAAAATATACCCTTCTATAAAATTCTAAATCAAAATATCAGTTACTTTCCTATTAACAATGTAAAAATTTATAATAGTTTTCGGTATAGTAGGCCGATTGGTCGCTATATTTTCAATTATAATAATATATCTAAAAATTTGGTTAAAGAAGCTCCAGGAAAATGTAAGTGTATTAAAAATATGATTGGTTACAATGAATACTACAGCCACATTATAACTGGTAACACTAACATAACCGATAATACTGCGCTGTCAATATTAATGAATAATGTACAGGCTTTCGTATTGGTTACAAAAAGAATGTAATCCAAATTTCCAAGCAAAATCATGAGCAATTTATTTATAAGACAGCTATGACTCATAGTATGTCGAATAGTACATTTGAACAATGGATACATCATATTATTAATGATTTTAAAACAGCTTATCTAAGTTTAAGGTACAATGATAAACTAATAAGTTTAAAAAATATGATACCGTCTATTAAAGCTTTACAGGACCAATTTGCCATAACTTATGTAGATAAATTTTCGTCTAATGATGCATTTATATGTAAAAAACTATATTGTGAAAGCTTAATCATGTGCTATAATGATAACAAGATATATCAAAAACTGAATCCTGAACAGAGTACTATACAAAATCGTATAAAGGCATTATATCGCCGTGAAGGGTATGAAATTAAAAACATTAAATTCCCTTATTTAGTATTAATCCCTAAATTTCATAAGTTTCCAGTTAAATTTAGAACTATTACTGTAGGATGTAATACTTACTTAACTCTAGCAAATAATAATCTTTTGAATCTTCTAAAAATAGTTTATAAAGGATTAATTTCGGAAGGAAGTTATTTCATAAATAATAGCTATGAGGTAGTAATACAACTAAAAGGTAAAGGAGGTATCACTGGATTAAAGAGTTATGATTTTACTGACCTGTTTAACTCTATTTACTTGAAGGACCTATACAATATTATACTTAGTTTATACGAACAGTATGGTTTACAATCTTATATTACCATAAGTAAATACCGTGCACTTCTGGACCTAGTCCTGTACGAAACTATACTATATGACGGAAATTGTTTCTATAAACAAATTAAAGGTATTCCTAAGGGGGGTGGATGTTCATCTGCATTTGCAGACATCTACCTTCATTTCTATGAACGAGGTGTCGTGATATTAAATGAACGTTATTATTATTATTTATTATTTAGTTATTTTTATTTTTATTATTATTACTTTTATTTATTTAGTTTCTTAGAGTTTTAATTAATATTATTTAATGATAACCTCTGGTTTAATTTGTTTGTCTCACTTTAATTGTTTTCACTCTTTTTTATCTATAAGGTTTTGGTGTTGTACTTCAGATATTTAGATGATATACTGATTTGTTTTAATGAAAATTTAACATCTTAAGAAATTAATTTTTATCCAGAAAATCTTAATTTGGTAGAAACTGAAATAGACAATGAAGGGAATTTGGTATTTTTAGACTTAAGTTTGAAAGTAAATAAACAAAATAACGTCTCGTTTTGTCTTTACGATAAACGAGATCATTATAATTTTAATACTGTTAGGAATATGTCTTGGAAAAACGTTCTTTATAAAAATATAAAACGTAATGTATTAATAAACCAGTTAACGCGCTGCCAACGTTTACATTCAAATGTAATAAACATGGATATTAGAATAAAGAAATACATAAAATTAGATTCTGAACAGGGTCTTCCTATTAAATTCATTACGTCAATCTTAACCCAGTTTTTTAATCTAAATAATACAGTTTGTAGGCAACATATCATCTTATAGTTGGCAACAGTAATACCCTATTTTTGACTGTAAAAGTGTGTGTGTTGGTGAGTCGTAACGCTGTCTTGGTGAGGTGGTATGTCCATAAATGTATTGATGTATTTTATGTTTATTTTTATTTTTATTATTATTATTTTTATTTATTTAGTTTCTTAGAGATTTAATTAATATTATATAATGATAACCTATGGTTTAATTTGTTTGTCTCACTTTAATTGTTTTCACTCTTTTTTATCTATAAGGTTTTGGTGTTGTAGCCGACCACCGGGAGTGTTATCCGGATAGAAAAACATGTTTAATCGGGGATGGGGGTCACAACTCCCTCCAGTCATCCACTATAACACCTCCATTTCCTTTCTGTTTTAGTACTTTTCTATTTTACCTTATTGATATCTGGGCTTACTGTATTATTATGTCACATCAACCCCCAATTGTTTGTTATTTTTCAACTATCTAATATTATGTAATAAAAATTTTGTAAGCAGCTTAGCGCCTAAATTTTATTTACTCTTTCTTAATTAGCTTTTTACCAGAATTATTAAAATTCTCTATTTACATTTGTAAGCTATATATATATATATATATTTATTTATTTATTTATATTAGCCTCAAAGAACGAAAACGTCCACAGAATGTTGTGGTCTCTTTAAAACACATCCACAACGTTTTATTTCAATTATGGCACTTATAAAAATATTCAGAACGCGTTGTGGCTAACTCAAAAAGACCACAATACGAAATTCGCGGTGTGGCTCTCATGATGTGTGACCACTAAGCACTGTGGTCATTAAGAATATATATATATATATATATATATATATATATATATATATATATATATATATATATATATATATATATATATATATATACACTCATGGACAAAAAAATTATCGCACCAAGAAATAATTGCGGCATCGTAACGAAACTTGCAATGAAGGTACATGTCGGGGAGATATGCAAATGATTAGAAATACAGCGTGATTGCGCATTACGTATAGCCGGTAGAGGGCGTTGAACATCGTACTCTGTGGAGTATAAAACAGGTAACCAAAGCTTGTTTAAGTGTGCTGAATCATTTACAAAGGAAGAGCTGAGATAGACATGCCATTACGCCGTGTTCGAAGACAATATAAGCAGTTGTCGCAGTTTGAGACTGGTAGAATCGTCGGGATGATGGAAGCTGGGTGGTCAGCTAGGCGAGTAGCTCGTCAATTAGGCCGCTCTGATTGTGTTGTGAGGAGGTGTTTGGACCAGTGGACCCGAAAGATGTCATGTACACGAAGACCAGGCTCAGGACGCCCTCGACAGACCTGTCGTCGAGAAGACCACCACATCGTAAGAAATGCACGCGTACAGCCAACTGCTTCATCAGCCGCCATCCAGGCACAGGTAGCACCTTCAGTAGGAGCCTCTGTGTCTTCTCGAACCATACGAAGGCGCCTGGCTGAAGGACAGTTGGTATCGCGGCGCCCATTACGTGTGCTGCCCTTGACGCCCACCCATCGACGCCTCCGTTTGGAGTTTTGCAGCGCACGAGGAAACTGGACTGCAGCGGAATGGAACCAGGTCGTCTTTAGCGACGAATCCAGATTCAATCTCGGCAGTGATGACAATCGTGTTCGTGTGTGGAGAGCCCGTGGTGAACGCTTCAATCCTGCCTTTGCTGTACAGCGACACATCGCTCCCACAGCTGGTGTGATGGTATGGGGTGGCATTGCCTACAATACACGGTCACCCCTAGTATTGTTCCGTGGCACCATGACAGCCCAGCGGTATGTTCATGAAATCCTGCAACCACATGTGTTGCCACTCATGCAAGGGCTCCCAGGAGCCATTTTTCAACAAGACAATGCTCGGCCTCGTACGGCAAGGGTGTCACAAGACTGTCTCCGTACTGTTACTACCCTTCCTTGGCCTGCCCGATCCCCAGATTTGTCTCCAATTCAGCATATCTGGGATCATTTGGGACGTCGTGTTGGGCATCCCACGAGTTTGAACGAACTAGAGGCAAGGTTACAGCAAATATGGAACGAAATGTCTCAAGACATCATACAGAACTTGTATGACTCAATGCCCGATCGTATCGCATCGTGCATTCGCGCTAGAGGGGGTCCAACGGATTATTAACTCCTTCGTTCTTTTGCCTTTTTCTCTGAAATAAATTATCCTTTTTCTTTGATTTTCTTATCATTTACTTATATCAAAGTAGTCATTACGTATGTAAAATTTCGTTCCATTTTGACGACTCCTTCTTGGTGCGCTAATTTTTTTGTCCATGAGTGTATATATATATATATATATATATATATATGCAACTGGCCATTAAAATTACCTATAGAAAAAAGGAAGGCATTCTTAATGTAAAAGGAATTTTACAATATGGATGCATTCGTATTGTACAGGGTTAGTACAAATGAATGACCGGATTTTAAATATTTATATTTACACATATTACACATATTACAATTAGTGATACACGAAATTAAAGAAAGCTATACCAAGTTTTATTTTCAGTTACAAATGTTCGATGGGGGACTTTTTTATTACACGACAAACATCTAATCTGTAATCAAGTTCGTTCCACACATTTTCTAGTATGACACTGTCAATGATTCCTAACGATGCACAGATGCATTCTTTAAGTTCCTGTAGTATTTTCGGCATCGGTGGTGCATAAAAAGTGTCTTTGATGTAATCCTATAAAAAATCACATGGCGTAAGTTCCGGGGATCTTGGTGGCCATGTTATTAAGGGTAAATCACTGTCACTCGCACACCTCATCCATCGATTTGGAAGCTCCTCGTTTAACCCTTTCAGGGGCAACAACCTACACCTTTTGCACGCAGTAGATTTCTTCCCGCTTTTTTAACCTAAAAAATCTTGAAAAATTTTCCAATTAAAGATTTCAAAATGTTTTAACTTCTTTAAACTGATAACAGATAGCAGCACTAGCCATTTTTCAGGTCATTTAACTAGAATAAATTGAATGCAAGGGAAAAAGACTACATTTAGCCGTTTGCAGTTGGCAAACGGCGCCCAGCAAAGGGTTAAGTAAGGACGTTCATACAAAGACCAATTGGTTGGGACTCCATCCTGTTGAAAAACAAAATTTGTGTTGTCCTCACGCAGTTGTGGAAATAACCAAATTTGCAACATGTCCAGATAATTCCCAGCTATTAATTGGCGGTGGAAAAAAAAACTTGGTATATTTTTCTTAAATTTCGGTTATTACTTATTGTAATATGCGTAATAGTTTCGAAAATATAAATTTTTAAAATCCAGTCATTCATTTATGCTAACCCTGTATATTTTATCTCTTGAATAAATCATGCTTACATTATACTTTATACATTCTAAATGTCTTAGCAAACTGAACCATTTCATAAACTAATGTGAGTTGAGCTATTTAAGGCACAAAAGAATATCTTAATGAGGCAAGCAATTTTCATTGGAAATCGTAAAAAGTATTTTATAATACCTTAAACTTAAAATGTACAAATTAATACATATCATGCTATAGGTGAATTTCCCTGCAGATATTTTTTCCATGTTTTTATTAACTTGCTTTTTGTTTGTGTGTGTGTTTGTGTGTTTGTCCAGTACAAATCTTGCAATCGAGTTTTAACTAACTTCCCGACTAGTTAGACAGTTTAATAATAGCTCATAACACGATGATAATGCATTTTTTTAATACTTTTAGCCATCTTTAAGCAGAATTTTCGATGTTTTATTATTTTCAGTTAATTTTATTTTGTAGACTGGTGCAGCCATCTATCGGCCGGAACGGGAACGAAAAGTTAAACGCAAGTTAACTTCCAATTAACTTCATTTTCTTTCAAGATGACGGGATAATTCATCAAAAATTTTTTAAAAGAGTATTTATTAATACATAGAATTGCCAAGTTTATATGATTCAACAGAAAATTTAAAAACATGGTATATAAAAAGTTCTTTTTATCTTGTAATTAGTCTACGTCAGTAACAAAGTTTTTGTTTGCTAAATAACCTAAATCTTTCGTGTTATATTTCCGAATATTTTAAAGGTTATTAGTTAAAATAAAAAGAAAACTTATATCCCACTGGTGTTTAGTACTAACCTTCTTTTAAGTTACCGGATTATTGGATTACGGTATCTTTGAGTTAGTGGAAATAGCGATCGTTCATTTTTGTTTCCTTTATTGGACTTTTAACCCTGGCAACGAATTACATGGTCGCACAGGCGGAAAATTATTTTATGGTAATCTTTATTTGTCCTCTTTTATCTCGAAACGTATGTCTTTATTAGTCCTTTAGCGATATTTTCTTTCATTTTCTTGGTAATATTTCAAACCATTAGATTACGTGGAAATTCAGAAAGACATTTATTGTTGGAGTGGGCAGGAACCGAAAGATATTATTAATATGGCACGCTTTATCATAAAAATAAATGGATTATCGTTAAAATGAACACTTACTGAATGAAAAAATATATATATTTCAGATGTTAGGTTTGGAAGAACTTTTATTTAGTTGACAGAGATCTTCCGTGAAATTTTACTAAGCTAATAACCGAAAATTCTTCCAGAAGCAGTGGATTTATTTTTAAAAATTCGCTCGTGGTTTAATACATGGATCTTAGAAGGACTATTTTTGCTTTCATTTAAGATCAATATTACAGTGTCGTAATGAATAAATGTTTAGCTTTGAGGGTCAATGTTTACACTTTGTAGCTATACTTATTTCCGATTGATCTATCAACCATCACTACTCGTAGGCATTCTACTGCTATTGCGTTTCTCGTTGACGGTTGGATTGCAGAAATTTTCAGGTATCTATTAAAAATATATAATCACTAGCTGAATACCCGTACTTCGCTACGGAGTACATTCAAATTAAATACAACGGTTAATGTATGCAATTAATGCCAAAAACATTTATAAATATATTTATAATAAATACAACGAACAATGTATGCAATGGATGTAAAAACAAACCGAAAAAATATATTTATAAAAAATCGTAACGGATATTTTTATAGACAAAATAATGAAGAAGAAATTATTCAAATTAAATCTAATAGAACATACTAATGATTATAGTACATTTCATATAGTACAGTTTTAGGAACATTTCTTTTAGTGTATTTTAATGTTTTTTGGATAATGTCCAATTGTCTGCCGCATTAGCAAGAAATTTTTTTTCTGTCTATTCCGTTGTTATGTACGTGACGCAAAATTAGTTTTAAGTATCAGAAAAAAGAAAAGAAACCACGTGATCAGCATTGAATAAATTAAATTCTCAAAATGAACACTGAAAAATTCACCAAAAATTAAAAAATGGACGTAAAGACTCGAAAAAGGTTTCATTTTAAAGTAATTTTTATGATCTTTCTAATGATATAAATTGTATAACCCTCAAATTATTATTTTAAATGCAAACTCAAAAAAAAGTTCCAAAAAACAGGTTAAAAATTTAATTAAAAAAGATTTTTTAAGTTTAATTTTATGAAGAATTTTTCAAAAATCTCTCTTAGTGCACCACTTCACTCTAAGAAGAATCGTCATGTAAAATTTCAGCGGTTTGGTCTGTGCGTTATATGTCAGTCAGTCAGTTACGGAACTGTTTTATATATAGAGATTACTGATGTTAAGACTCTTACTAACCCAGACTTTCGTAGATTATGTAGAATTCAAGCTTATTTCAATGTTACATCGTAATGTAGGCTTATTTCCAAAGAACAACAATTTTGACATCTTTCAAAAATCTTGGTACATTTCCTGTCTCTTTTTTATCGGCTTTGACCCACATTTTAAAACTAGAGCCATTTCTCTGAAGATAAAATTCTTTTACCGTAAATAAAAGATTATGCTTTCAGCTGATAGATGGAAATTTTTAAAGAACCTTTATTTCATTCAAACTTCAATAGGACTATGCAATGAATGTGTATTTGATACGGCTGTCAAAATTAACGTTTTTATTCTTTAACCTATATCTCGCCAAATATTGCCCCATTTGAATTTTGTGTTTTATTAGCAAAGAATGTCAAATTTAATGGCCCAGATTGTCCATCGGAATTGTAACCTTAAGGCTGATGTGTATTAAGCCTATTTGATTCACTCACCTCAATGTTAAACTATGGATAAAATGTATCTACTATTTACAGCTACATTAACCTCTTCCTTCTCACTCCCGTGAAAATCACGGGGTGAGTTTTCGCCTTCTATTTCTCGTGTCCGTGATATTGCCGGGCTGGAGTGTCCAAAAGTAACGCACCAAAAAGATTAAAACAATACATATCATTTACCCTGAAAAAATTTTATTGCTTATTTTACATACCAGATGGCAGCACCAGACTATTTATAATGCAATTGGGGATGGTTTATTTTAAACTAGATATGACAGATCAAGAAATAAATGGAATCCTCCGAAAAAAATAGGCACTTTTATTACCGTTTTATTGAAAATTATGCGATCGTTAAGGGGTTAATACTGAAAATACAATAAAAATGGTATTTTCAGATAACCTAAACTTTTTTTGCACCTTGCAACAGGATTCATTTTATAAATTTCGTCCACCAAAGGAATTTAGGAGCATTTAAAACACACTAAACCAGATTATTTTCCCGAATAATATAAATTTTGAAATATTATTTGCATTTAAAAAAACGAAAAATGACCCAAGGTGTAAAATTTATTACTCTATTACGGAGTACAAATTATTAGAAAAAATCTTTAAATCCAAGTTGGCTGTCTTTGGATTTTCACTATAGGTTAATATTGTGGTAAGCGAATCCAATAGGGTTAGTACACACCAGCTTAAATGCCAATCTGCCATCACCGAAGTTGTTACCGAAATTTCATTATTTATGTAACCCACGGCTTCTATCATAGCAAACTAAGCTTATTCGACTTAAGAAGAAGTAAAGCTTGAAGAAATACTAACAAATAGTAAGTAGATTAAGGATTATTGCGTGAACATGCAGCACATCGAGGTTGATCCTTTTTAAACCACAATTTCCCGAGTCAAACGGGCATTCTTTTGTCCAGAAATACAGTGATTAAAATAAGAAGACACACTAAAACTAATTACGGTAATTAATATTTTTCGAATCATGGGAATTCGTCCATAGGTTCTACAAAGTGTAAATATTTTTAGACTTCTTTCACTACAATTTTCCAACTTTAAAGTGTAGTACCTGATTTTTAATAGGAGAATAGAGGATGTCCATTGTACGGGGATAATCTAACGTTATTGATACAATATTCCTGCCATCCTCCTTTTCATCTTATTTCTATTGCTTAAGTCACGTCTTTGTGTTAAAAAAAAAACACGACAGCTGCTAACAGGTGACTTTAACAGAATATAAAGTATCTATATATATTATTTCTCAAAGGTGTTTTTTCGTTTTATACCTTTTTCTCCCTTCATACTTATAAAGAAAAAAATATTCTATAATAATAAGTATATTTAATAAATATAATAAATAATACATATAAAAACTATATACTATTTATATAATTTATATATATTATTTCTAAAGTGTTTTTTTTTGTTTTATCCTTTTTTCTCCCTTCATACTTAACCAAAATCGGCAAATGAGGTACCATTTTAAAGATTAAGATCTCCGCTTCGTGCGAATTGTTAATTTCGAATTACACATTAAATACATACTTTTTGGCTGATTAAAAATCATAAAGTGATGCGCGCGTCATAAAATTGAGATATATGTTTACAGAAAATAATCAATGGTCAGAACATACTTGTAATATATTTACCTGTAATGTAAAACTAAATAATTTGTACTAAATATTATTTAAATTAAAAATTGAGCATAAAATTGGAAAACTTCAAAAATTATCACAATTATTTGCATAATTTTCCCACATAAAAAAAGTATTCCAGAATTGGACATTTTTCTAGTTTTAAAATGTAGAGTCCAATGACTGTAGTTTTATCAGTTCCCTATTGATAGTTTAAAAGTACTGCTGCACGCAAACTCAAAATTAGCAGTTAATCATATAACATTCTAAACTGGTAATTAGAAAATTATTTATAGATTAATAATTTCTATTTTTATATATGACATATTTAAGGATATGTACTTTATATGTATCAAGAAAGAAAATTTCTTTTTCTAATATTATTTGAGTTTTTGGGGTTAGAATTAGGCCATATTTATGAAGTATGAACTTTATAAACAATTTTTATACCCCTAGTTGGTGCACGCTAGCTTTTTTAATTTCACTATTATCCATCGCACAGAACATTTAAATTTAAAAATAGTTTGCATTTATTATCATTCTGGGATTTCATTAATGAGTTTGTCTATTGGAGACATCAACGAGGTGTACATTATTCTTTTTGCATGGACAAACCCTATATATTATTTCTAGAAGGTAATTTATTGTGACGATCCCTATATCTCCCTTCATACTTAACCAAAATCGATAAATGAGGTATCATTTTAAAGATTATGTTCTCCGCTTCAGACGAACTGTTAATTCAGAATGACACATTGTATTGTTTGTTTAAAAATCGAAGCGAGAAATTGAATTTTGGCCCTAAATTTTATTCCCTGGATGCGTCGAAAAGGCACAGTCAAAAAATGTGCCCAAAGAGGTTTTGCATTGTAAATATCACATTTTCCCCTAGTTTGTGTCATATTTAACTTTTAATATTGTTTACAAAGCTGCTTTGACGTGTATATATGTCATGTTTTGTTTTATGCTTCACCTCCAATATTGTGGCCAAAGGCGTTTTGTAATTAGTTTTGCATTATCTTTACGTACCATTGTTTTTTCACAAATAATTACAAGGTAAAAAAAACTTTTTATGTACCATGTTTTTAAATTTTCTATTGAATCATATAAACTTGACAATTCAATGTATTAATAAATACTTAAAAAAAATTTTTTGATGAATTATGCCATCAACTTGAAAGAAAATGAAGTTAATTGGAAGTTAACTTGCGTTTAACTTTTCGTTCCCGTCCCGGCCGATAGATGGCTGCACCAGTCTACAAAACAAAATTAACGGAAAATGAATTCAAATCTGCATAAAGATGACTAAAAGTATTAAAATAATGTATTTACATCGTGTTCTGAACTATTCTAAAAGTTTCAAATGTCTAGCTAGTCGAGAAATTAGTTAAAAATCGATTGCAAGATTTATACTGGACAAACACACACGCAAACAAGAAAGCGTGTTAATAAAAACATGGTAATTAACGATTGCTACAAATGAACCGGTTCTTCTTTCATCCGACTACAAACCACGAAACTTGCTATAAAATTTATCGTATTTTAATCGCACGCGAAAGGGTCGCATAGGCCATCTAGTATCACAAAAGTGAGAAAGTATAAAAATTTTGAGGCCACTCGTTTCTAGAATTGAGACTTGATCATTGCCGCACATCTGCTATAGTTTTTTGCTTTACCGAGAATAAATTGTTCTATATCATGTCAATATCATGTCAATATGAAGAAAAGGTACATGGCTTATTTTAATGTTACGTGAAGTCATAAACTTCCCAAATCCTGTTGCAAGTACAGGCTATCTGTAAATACCGTTTTTATTGGATTATCAGTATTTATGTGGCTGTAAATAGTAGACAAAATTTCTCCATAGGTTAACACTGAGGTGAGTAAATCCAATAGGGTTAGTACACAGCCGGTTTAAGGACCGGCGCACTCCGGGAACACGATCAACATGGAATTTTAATTTCTTTCTTTCTTCCAAATGCCCCAAGGTAATAAAAATAATGAATCTGAGAATAAACAAAAGAGATACGTGTCTAAAGCTACCGTCCGAAATAAATTAAGAAAGAATTTATTACAAAATCTTTTTTGATTGCTTCACCCTTTTCCGTCAGATGCATAGATAAAGTTCACTAAGGATTTCTTGTGTAAACAATACTAGTGGATTCAGGATAATATAACTCATTTACGGATGAATAGCTAACAAGAGGGGAAAAGAACCGATGAACTTTAGAATAAAACAATATTTTGATGTTAGTTTTACTAAAAACAAAATATAAACGATTTTTCATATGATAAACATTGACTTAAAGCTGTTATGATTATGTAGTCTGGGACCCCAAATTCATCAACATTCCTTTGAAATAAAAGCATATCGATAAATCTGATTGAATCGATAAAATTGGACACTTTTAACCTTTAGCTTACGGGGCCTATTCTTCCAATTCCATCTTTAGAACGGCCATTAAGGGTGTTATATATATATATATATATATATATATATATATATATATATATATATATATATATATATATATATGTGTGTGTGTGTGTGTATGTATATATATATATGTATGTATATATATGTATATAATTAATACATATATATATATATATATATATATATATATATATATAATATATCTATATATACACACACAACACACACACACACACACATATATATATATATATATATATATATATATATATATATATATATATATATATATATATATATATATATTCTTGGTCCTGTATTCTTGGGATACATGCTATCCCACCTCCGTTAGGAAAAGGTTAAGATATGCAAATTGTGATAAAAAGAACCCTGAAGCAGCGAAGCTTTTTTCAGGGGATAGACTTAGTTTGGAGCTTTTGTTTTACCGTGGTGTTTGACAGTTCTTTTGTGGGATAGCCATAAACTGACGTAGACTCTCGGCAAAGTAAAAAAAAAAGATCTGAACAATGTAAACAAGTAATTTTTAAAGTATATGCATTAAAAAATCATTTTCGCTGATGATACCCTTTACACAATTATATTGTTATTTACGGCTGTAAGTATAAGAAATTAAAAATTAACTTAAATAAATATATTAGTGTATTTCATTTTTTTAGTAAAAATACTTCAATATACAAACATAAATAATTAATAAAAATGACAAATATTTCTTATTTCAGTCAATAAATTGTGTATTAAAATACTGCAGACAATGGGCAAAGGTAAAGTAGTGTAGCGGTCAGCACATCTCTACCTAAAGAAGAATTTTTGGTTTAACGAAATACAGTAAAACCTTGTTTATCAGGATCTCCGGATAATCCGGATCAGATTTGTAGACATTATTTTTATTTAATGTTCACATTAGATAATAATTTCTAACTATCATAGGAAGAACGTAACTACAAGTACGCCAAATATTCGCTTTTTAGTTTGATTCAATGTACAGTTCCTGCATAGATTGTACAATAAATTATGGCAATAAAATGCTTTTTGTTGAGTTTAAGAAAGCTTTACTAGACTTACCAATTCTTTGTTAAGAAATGATGTGAAAAAGTTATTTTTATATTTTTCGATGTCTTGAAACAATACAGTGGGTAATCGGTTTGCGAACATAATCCGTTCCGACTATGTTCGTAATCCGAAATGTTCGTTAACCGATCATCGATTTACCATAGATTTTTATGGGACTTCGATAAATTCGTTCTGGAGGCCCTAAAAACTAAATTAAAAAATATATATACATATATATATTTATAATTTATTAGTAAGTTTATTTTTTTTTTGCCAAAATAATACAGTCTTGCACATTAATCAATCTTTTTTTTTTCAATGGGTCGTTAAAGAACATGTCCAATGTCAATTGCTTTTCTCTCTTCGTATGACGTAGCGACCAGCACCCCCACCGTTTTTAGAGTTCGACTAGATAGAACTTCTCCATGTAAGCATGGCTCTTAGATTAGTGGCAATTTGTAGACCCACTTTAGGGGTTGTACATACATGTAAAATAAATGTTTATAACTAAAATTGTATCGTTTGTAGACCTTTTGATTACAATTATTATATAAACTCACTGAACCAACCCTTGGTTGATCTTGGACTACTAGAAACTTCTTTCGACCTTTTGTCATAGAGGTGTTCGGTAGAATTCGTTTTAGTTCGTTATCCGAATTTATGTTCGTTGTCCGAACACAAAAATCTTTCGTTAAGGTGTTCGTTAACCGAATTGTTCGTAGTCCGAACTGTTCGTTGACCGATCACCCACTGTACTATATAATTTTGTTACAAAACATAGATTTTTATCGTTATAAAGGGTAAGTCTGCTTAGTTAAAGATTTTGTTTTGCTTATTACTCATATTACCCGGATTGCCTATGGTTCCAGTTAGTCCAGAATGACCATGTTTTTCTGTACATTAAAAAGTAAATGAAAGATGCACATAATTATGCACGAAAGCAAAATGATCGTTATTGTAGAACACTCCAGGAGTTAGGAATTTCTAAACAGTGTAAGCATCCCAATCCTATTTACCTCCCATTATCTGATATCCCAATATCTGCCAGTATTTACAGTCCTGACAGGACTCGAAATGCTGGTTTACCCAGACTGCGAAATAACCCTGGCTAGATTCTCTGTCAAACCGGTCATATACAATGTGAAGTAAAGGGTAAATGATGCACTTTAAAGTGAATGGTTTTTTTTTCATTTTTTTTTCAATGCGGAGGCACTTGTCGCGAAGACATTCGCCTGTAATTCACCGTAGTTTTGCTGGCTATTTTATTATGGGGGTGCCATATTGGCAGACCAGCATTGCCCCCTATGAAGGGACGACACAAACGGAGGCATTTTAGTGGCGCTTCGCCAGGATTCGATCTGAGCACCCTCAGCACCGAAAATCAGCGCGCTGTACCACAAGGCCGCCACGGCTTTTAAAGTGAATGGTTATTAATATTAATAGTTAATGAATTTAATGGGGCTGAAAAAATAAAAATGCTATAAATATCCTAAATGCAAGAAAATAAATAAGAAAAAAAAACAAAATATTTCAACTATATAAATAAAACGTTGATGACAAAAAGTGCTTTTAAATTCAGTTTTTACTGACTTTAGTCGATGGAATAAGTCTTTTATTTTAGAGGCCGTAACTGTTCATTTAACGCATAATGAATTATTTTTATTAGTTTGATACAACTATTTCAGTTTTTCATTTTTTAATATTAATTAAGTTATGCGTTGTTCCACAATGAATACTTTTTTAATACAGCATTTTAGCATCTTGATTACCTTCCCACATCTCTGACATCCTAATGGAAGTTTTCTGACATAGGCTGTTAAAAAAATGGATATTCTGCATTCTTACTATATATTATTATTTTCTGTTTTACTATTATGAGGCATTCAATTAAAAAATAATAATTTCTATGCTGTCTGGCACATTAATGCTACCATTTTTACTAACGTTTCTAAAACTATCTTCGCGTTCTATCAGTTGGTTACATCCAATGTACAATATAAAGGAAAAAGGTCTTCAATTTTTATACCAACCATATAATCAATGTTAATGGGGTCCAGGACACAAAATTGTTCGAATTTTCGAAAAAACTTTTATTGCATTAAAAATTTCTGTGTTCTTTTACGCTTAAAATGACGTTTAAATAATGTTTCTATCTTAATTAGAACAGGAGAATTTTTTTTTTTTTTGCCACCATTCTAATAGTAGCCAATTGTTGTTTAAACCTGTAAGTGCGTTTTTCAGCATGATGGGTGTTTTCCCCATTTCTCGTCTTTAAATTGTTATAAGTCAAGAACCGTTAAAGATAAATGGATGAAACTTGTAACATATCTTTTTCAAGTATTTTACTTTAATTTTGATTCAGCAAATTTGAAAAAAATATTTACTTTTGAAAATATGATTTTTTAAAAAAAGTTACATATTTTTTTTTTGTAATTTTTCATCTAAATATTTTTAATTTTTAAAAAAAATTAATATTTTAAAAAATGGTGAATCAAAATTAAAACTTATATATTTCTGTTTAATTAAATGAAAAAATTTTGAAATTCGATAAATAATATTTCGAGTTATAACGATTTTAAATTACCCCACTTTTATTAAAAATTTCAAATTTTAAAATTTTTTGAGAGGTTTTATGATGTGACTTTGTTTACAAATTATATGGTTAACCATCACAAAATATTCAAAATTTCAACTCAATAAATAAAAAAAATTATAAAATGTGTCTCGGAGCTCCTTAAAGAGGGGTGAAATATTACAGACCTAGTCTACGGGTATTTTTCATTCCACTTGTCAATCCGTAACTTATTTAAAAGTTTATTTTTGTTCGCAAATGAATTAACTACAAAGCCTATATAAACTCAGCACCAAAAGTTACAAGCAATACAAACAAAGAGAGAACTTGAGGTAGCCTAGTGGTAGCCCGTCGGCTTTCGGTGCTGAAGATGCTGAAGATGCTCGTATTGAATCCCGGCAAGCTCCATTAAGGTATCCGACTACGTTTTAAACATCGATTTTGACGAAAATTCCGAAATTGTTTTTATTCCTTTTTTTAAAGATTATAAATTTATGTTTCTAAATCAGCTGTTGTTTTTTCGATACGATCATTAGAAATGAAATGAGAGCGATTTAAAGATCAGCAGCAGCTATGAATTTCAATGCAAGTCGAAAACTTTAATCGTGTTTTCTGAAGAACTTGTTTTTCATCAAAAATGTAAACGATTCTTGCGATAACTCAAAATCTAACCATGATATGTCTATGAAATTTTTCCCGTCTGTTTTTCATAATACAAAGAATGTAATGGCCTACAGATTTGGTTCTAGGTATATTATTTGCTGATTTATAGCTGCATTTATAAAATATCTCATGCAAAATGACTAAAATTTTGCATGTAATTGCATATAATGACCGGTATTTTTTTTAGATTTTAAGATATCGATTAGCTTGTACGTCATTACACTTAGAAGGTACAAAATTACAAAACACTTAGAAGGTACATATTACAAAAAAAAGTTAATGATATATGCATAATATTTTTTTCCGAGCTAGAGCCGTTTTTGTAAAAATTTGCTAAATTTCTACCCAATTTCCTCAAATTTGAAAAAATTTGCCTAGTTAATTAGACTATTTTTTCTCTCTAGTTAGTTAGTCTATCTTTTAATCATTTTCGAATTTTGCTATTATATTCCTTTGAAACATAAGGTAGAAATTTTACCAAGTACAGTTTTACGAAAAAAAGGGCTCCGTACGTAGCCCTTTTTTTGAAAACGTAGTCGGATACCTTAAATACCCCCGTGTCTAGACCGGATATGGACACGTTCAATCCGTAACCGGAAGGTCCCTGGGTGGGAGAGGGTACGATCCCTCAGATGCCGCCCCTGGGGGGTGCTCTGCCAAAATAGAGGTGGCACTTTGCTAAATTAGACTCCGATAATTGTGGTGCCATTAAAAAACGGAGCCACCACCCCTCTGCCCGCTAGCCTATATGAACTGGTCTGGAATAAATTCCAGCCAGGGAGCATTAGCAACAACAACAAACGAAGAAGAGGATAATCTATACTTGTTGTGCAAAGCAGGGGAGAGAATAAGTAATCCAGCTTTTATTCCGTGTTACAAAATCAGAAAAGGATATAGGGATATATGCAAAGCATTTTTAATATAGCAGTAAAGAAAAGAAATTAAGAGAAACAAAATTTTACCCAATGTGTTTGCTATCGAGGTTGCAACAGAGATATGACAGTAGATTCAACATTTTCCCGTGTCAAATTATTGCTCAATAAATATGGGAGATATCTTTTCATTCTAAACATTCTTTCTAAACAAAAAAAGATGGGATATTTTATCTGAAACCACAGAAAATAGGCAAAGTAGGGATTTGTATTTTCAGAGATAAAATATCGAAATTTTTTCTTCCGAAAAAAAGTCTGTTTTTTTCATTCGTTCAGGAGTCTTTCGGAAAATTTCAGTTTTATTTCCAGCCTTTTCTCTTTTATGGATAATCCCAGTAGATGATAAAAGAGAATTTCGCGTATTTAATTCTTTTCTACCAAGTTATATTATGATCTCTTCGAATAAACTTTCTCTTCCCATTTGAGAGTGATATGGAGATCCAAAATCTCGGAGAAATGCCAGTTTTTATCTTCTTGGTTCTACAAATCCTTTAACTGAAGCACCATATTCATTCGTCATTTTCTCTAAATAATAACGATCTGTTACCGAGTCAGGAATCGAACATACGTCTATGGAATACTGGGTTAGTATTGTAACCACTGTGCGATCATGTTATACAAATTAAATAGTTTATAAATCTTATATTGTCCTTCTTCATAAGTTATATTTAAGGCTTCTGTTTACTAACCCTATAGGATTCGCACATCTCAATGTTAACCTATGGAGAAAATGTGTCCAAGGATTACCGACATGGTTTTACAGATTTTTTTTTATAAATTGTACTTCGTAATACAAAAAGAAATTTTACACCTTCGGACAATTTTCTCTTATTTTAAAAATGCATATGTTACTTTAAAATTTAAAGGATTCATGGGGGGGGGGGATCTGGTATGGGGTGTTTTAAACGCTCATAAATTCCTTTGGTGGACAAAATTTGTCAAATGAATCCTGTTGTAAGGTGCAGAAAAGTTCAGGCTATCTAAAAATACCATTTTTATTGGATCCTCAGCATTTATGTATCAGAAAACAGTAGACCTATTTTCTCCATAGGTTAACATTGTGGTGAGCGAATCCAATAGGGTTAGTACACAACAGCCTTAAGCTCACCCTATTTTGGATGAAAATCACTCAATACCCGTTGGAACCCTATTATAAACCCATATCCTACACCTCCGTTCATTTTTTTTCGCTTATTGCCGACATGGATTTAAATAATTTTTAAAAATTGTACTTCGTAATAACAAAAAGAAATTTTACACCTTCGGACAATTTTCGTCTATTTTAAAAATGGAAATGTTGCTTTAAAATTTAAAGTATTCATGGGGGTGGGATCTGGTATGGGGTGTTTTAAACGCTCATAAATTCCTTTGGTGGACAAAATTTATCAAATGAATCCTGTTGTAATGTGCAGAAAAGTCAGGCTATCTAAAAATACCATTTTTATTGGATCATCAGCATTTATCTCTCTATTCTAAAAGAAAGTAACTGCCGCTGCAGCAGCCGCCGCCGCCGCCGCTGTCAAAAGCTTGTCACGATATCTCCTCCGAAACCGCTGGGGGTATGGGGTCGAGATCGATATCAATCGATGCAGAACAATGTGGGGAAGAAAGTAAGACATGTCTCATATTCGTCGGACTTTAAGTTTTTTTTATTTTATGTTTTGTGGGAAAATATTGACTTTTTCATGTTCAGATTACGATAACTCGCCAAAAAAGGATCGTAGAATTTTTTTTTTTTACTATCTAAGACTACAGACATTTCTCCTTTAAACAAGATCTCATTTGTTTAAAAATAATTTAAAACAGACTGATGTTTTTATTAAAACTGAAAACCCACTTTTTGGAAAAATTTATGCGTTTCGAGATATATAAATTCGATGCTCTCAGACTTATTATGTTACAAAGAAAATATTTATATCAACTGGAAGATGAAAGCTTTCTCATTCATATAAACTTCATTTCAAGTCTCTATCTTAAAATTTCGATTTTTAATTGAATTTTAAAGAAATACTTCAAAAAAATCTTCTCATTCGCTTCCTTTGAAAAGGACATGAAAGAAGATCCGATTTTCCCCCATACGGGCTTCATCCATTTTGCCGGAAGGGGGGTGGGGGGAAGCTTCAACTGTAAGCAACTATTGAGTCATTCATTCACTGGATTCACCAGAGGAGCGAGCATAGCGAGCCTAGGGGCGAAGCCCCTAGTGTATCAAAAAATAGTAGACCTATTTTTTTCGTAAGTTAACATTGTGGTGAGCAAATCCAACAGGGTTAGTACACAACAGCCTTAAGGTCACCCTATTTTGGATGAAAATTACTCAATACCCGTTGGAACCCTATTATAGACCCATATCCCCCACCTCCGTCCATTTTTTTTCGCTTATTGAAATCCAATTGGGCCAATTCTATCTCGTTCCTATACTCTGTAATCTATAAACTGCGTGCGTCCCTGGTCAACCTTAACAAACTATAAGGAATACTAGAAAAAAAAACTAAAGTTCAGATTTCCATTATCTATTTATATAAAACAGTTCCGTAACTGACTGACTCACTGACATACAACGCACAGACCAAACCGCTGGACCTAAAGTGCTGAAATTTTGCATGACGATTCTTCTTATAGTGTAGGGGTGCACTAAGAAAGATTTTTGAAAAATTCTTCTTAGATTTTTTTAAATTAAATTTTTAAGCTCTTTTAGTAACTTTTTTAAGTTTGCATTTAAAATAATAATCCGAGGATTATAAAATTTATATCACGAGAAAGATCCTAAATATTCCTTTAAAATGAAATCTTTTTCGAATCTTTACCTCCTTTTTCTGATTTTTCGTGAAATTTTAAATATTAATTTTTAGAATTTAATTTATTAAATGCTGATCACGTGATTTCTTTTCTGGTACTTTAAATAAATTTATCGTCATGTCCATAACAATGAAATAGACAAAAAAATATTTTTCCCTTGCTAATACGGCAGACGATTGGACATTATCCAAAAAAATATTAAAATACATTAAAAGATATGTTACTGAAACTGCACTATATTAACTGTACTATATTCTTTAGTATGTACTATTACATTTAATTTGGATATTTTCTTTTACATTATTTTGTCTGTAAATATATCCCTTACGATTTTTTTATAAATATATTTTTTTACATCAATTGTATGCATTGTTCGTATACAATTGTATACATTGTTCGTATTTATTATATATATATATATACAGTGGAATCTCGATCTATCGTTTTTCAAGGGACCGATTGAAATGAACGATAAATGAGGGAAAACGATAGATGCGGTAACACAACAAAGCAATATGATCGTGGGGACTGGATAAAATGAACGACACATACGGAAAAACGATGGATCCGAAAACGATCGATCGAGATTCCACTGTATATATATATATATATATATATATATATATATATTGCATTAATTGCATACATTGACCGTTGTATTTAATTTGAATGTACTCCGTAGCGAAGTGCGGGTTTTCAGCTAGTAACATCATAAATAATAAAAAAGTTATAGAGTTCTCCAAGACATAGAAATCAATTTTGAAAATGTTATGTCATGCAATTCTTCTTTTGTTCCCATATCAGCGCCTCCGATTCATATAACGAAATACACTTTGCCTTAAAGTTAGTTTTTGGACTCTTGCCGCAATCACATATCCGGCATATGCTCTCTCAAGAGAGAGAGAGAGAGAGAGGGTCGGGGCAAAGCCTTTGTGATTGAGGTTTGACTCACAAACTCATACCAGCGATCACATAGCACTCCTCCTGAGCAGACGTTCGTGACAATAGAAGACAAGTCTTAGAGAATAGAGTGGAATGTCACATGAGTATTAACCTCTGGGAAGGTTGTCATGGGAACATATTTAAGGCCTTTTCAAAGAGAATGGGAGTTGGGATGTATATTTTGAACTGGAAGCTTAATTGATGATTTCTATGTAGTTTGTAGGAACCATTTAAATTTACTGTCATGATGAAAGTAAATTATTTAACACATCTGATAACTTTTACTGATATTTTTTTTTTAGTTTTCTGATTCTATGAATTTTAATATCTCCTAACACTGAATTAATAAGAGGTTATTAGTAAAAGAATGAAAGTACAGTGAAGGATATTCTAAAGATTAAGGTGGATGCATCTGAGAGTAGTCTGAGGATAAAAGGAGTTCTCGTTGAAACAATATTTTTTAAAGAGAACTTTCATGCTAATAATAAAAATAACTGTAAAAAGTTATTAAATCTTTATTTTTATAAAATATTTCAATAAACTGTTTGTTACGGGGAAGTGAGCGTAAGATTTGAAATAAATTAGAGAAGGAAAATAATGAAATATAAAGAGGCAAGCGCGAACAAACGAAGTTTAAGGGGATAAATATACGGGGAAGACTGCAATGAGGATTGATGAACACAGGAGATGAATAAGCGATGGACTTAGCTAGATTCTAAAGAAGTAAGACGTGAAAAGGCAATTATGGGATGAAAAGAGACGCCGCAAGGTGTGAAGTCTAGGTGGAGAAGCAATTAATGGTAGAAAACGTACAGCACAAAAAAGAGATTGCAGATGGGGAGAATATATGACTTAGCCAAAAAACAAGGTGAACGAAAACAGATGTAGTTACTGGAACACGGGGAAAGAGCCGTGGGAACGGAGGAAGATGTACGGATGGGCGGAGAAAGAAAGGTCCCCGAAAAAAACATAATTAAATCAATGAAAGAAGGAGAAGGATTTTGAGAGCCAATGGCGAAGAAAGGCGTATCAAAGCGACGAAGGAATAACGAGGGGAAGTAAGAGATATTAATGAAGGAAATAGAAAAAAAGAGAGCAGATCAGATGATGCGGGGATCCTAAAAAGTTATTACGACTGAGGAGCATCAAGGACGAACACCTAGCCCGTAGTTAATGGCATGGGCCGACGAGTTAACTTAGAACGAGAAAGCTCGAGATGAAACTCAGAGCCAACGTATTATAAATGAATATAGCCGGCCGACGGCTATACGGAGTGCCCCATCCCAAGAATCGAATCGCCTGAGCAGTATGACCTACCGTATGCTCCAAGCTGAATTTACGGACCCTGGAAGCGTGCCTCAACCATAGAACGGGTTTGAAAGGAGGATATTGAATGAAACTGTAAATGAAGTGATTATTTGTAATAACATAATGTATAAATATGCTTTACATTATTCCAATTAATAAATGTATCCATTATTATATCAATCAGATGGTCTGTAATAATTTGTAAAAAAAACACAACGCAGTACTTAATTCTACATATGTCAATCATATCATCGGGTATCATAATTAATTACCCCAATCAGCCCATTATACTGTCTAAGATAAGAAATCCGATGACTGTTATGTTGTCCTACTTTATTGAAAAGAAATCCTGTTTAGTAATAGACACCCTTCTTATTCTGATCGTTGTCCGATGATTACAAGTACCAGAGCCGTGTACATCATTAGAATCATCAAATTCCAATTTAAATCGGGCATTGTTTATGCTGAACTGACAAACTTTTATCTTAATCATTTTATTTTAATTTTTTTTCAATTTTTATTAACATTTCTTTTACTTTCTATTTTATGTTTATTTTTATTTATTTTTTAGTCTTAGTTCTTCGCGGTTATTTTCTTCCCTAACTCGGTCTCTCGTATTTTTCTCCTTATGTCTCCTAATGTTTTCGGAGGTTTTTTTTTCCTGTTGGCATGTCTCTTTTCAGAGACTTTTTTGTCTAATGAATTGGCAACGTCCTCTTAGATACTGTGCAAATTTTTACTGCTGTATATTATTGCTTCGTGGCTCCCTAAGAAGAAATATTTGATGGTTTTTCAAAATTCAAAGCGTGCTTTTTACTTTCAATAAAAAAATTTCAGGTAGTCTCTTCTAAAACGAAACTTCCCCGGGTTATTAACGTAGGCTTACTTATCGTTGCTTACCTCTTTTGTATATATATATATATATATATATATATATATATATATATATATATATATGTATATGTTATGTATATATGTATCTATATATATGTATGTATATATATATATACATATATGTATGTTAAAATTTTGACGCATTTTGGAACTTTCTGTTTAACTGTTTACTACCCGTCCAAGTGTTACAGACTGGGTTTGGCGCGCTGCCAAAATTATAACTCGCGAGGTACGGACGGTTTTAACGTCTGAAATTTTGCTTTCCAGAGGACCGTTATGGAGGAAAGTAATCCTACGTTAAAATGTTTAAGGTAAATTATGATGTGTATATTTCCATTACTTTTTATACTCTCCCTTTTTCCACTTTCTTGGTTTTATTATTTCTTTTCTATGTAAAGGGAACTATAATAAGAACAGAAGAAATTATTATTTTACTTTATTTTAAATAAAAATCTTAGAAGTATTTCTATAGTTTTCCTACATATATTTAATAATCCTCCTGTTAGAGGAAGAGCGATTAACAATTTAAAACACTTTTTTGAAAACTTAGACTAAACGAAGTATACACATTTCTGTTTCAAAACTGAATTATGTTTGCTTGTAAGCTTTTAAAACTTCACCGAGAGCATAGAAACCAACACTCACTGTTGAGAATTCCTAAACACCTCGTCTATGTTTATTTTCAGATTTATATAAACAATTCAGATAACATAAACTTTCCACTGAATGAAGTTGGAACTATCTCTACATTTTCCTCGAAAGCAGTTTTTGTATCTTTATTTTTGTGTGAAGAACAAAGTAAATGTGTTGTTTATAGCTTACACTGTTACATTCTGTTGTGACAGCACAATACAGAAAATGGATTTTAAACTATTTATAAATTTTTGGCTAAAAATAGAAGCAGCATTTTTGACATTGGTAAGAAAATGCGTTTTTAAAGCGAAGACTGAAAAGAGTAAATACGACGAATTTTACAGTTTACTCGTAGAAGTTAAAAATACGATAGAACACGTTTGTGATGACGTAGTAGCGAGTGCTTTCGATAAAAGCAAAATTTTATATTCGGTTATTTTATTGCTGATTTATCAGCGTTATTTTATAGTGCTCAGTTTTTATATATCAGAACTTAATATTATACAACAAAGAATAAATACTTTCATTCTTTGTTGAAGAACGTCTGTAGAGATAGTCGCATATTCTAATATAAAGCCTGAAAATTGTAGAAATACTGGGTTGCTGGGATAGGTAACCTATTCGTTATGGGTTGAGATAGCATGCATCCCAAGATTACGGGCCCAAGAATAAATATGAATATATATATATACACACTCACTTCCAAAAGTTAAGCACGGAGAGGAAAATGTTAATTTCCATAAGACAATCTGAATTAAAGAAGATGAAATTTGCTGCAAAGGTAGAAGGAAGTATGCAAATATGTTAGGTAACAGCCAATCACGGTTTCGCGTCGAGAAATATGCAAAACAGGCAGTCTTATAAGAAGCCAACATTCTGAAGGGTTACAGGAGTTGTATGTAAGTGCTGATGAAAGGTGCTTAGAACATTCGTACGATTTGTTTTCAAGCTAGACGTGTTTCTATGGCTTCCAGAAGCCGAATGAAAGATTCTGAGCGCTATCGGGCTGTCGGATGCATTGAAACAGGACAGTCTATCACAGATGTTGCTCTTTTCTTCAGCGTTCATCATTCCATCATTTCACGATTATGGAAACAATTCCAAACCAGCCAAACAGTTGTCCGAAGACCTGTAGCCGGTCGTCCAAGGGTTACGACCCCCTCGGAAGATCGATATATTGCTGTTGTAGCCAAGCGGAATCGAAGATCGACCTCCACACGTGTGACATCTATGGTTGCAGCGGCCATTGGTAAAACGATATCTGCCACTACTGTTCATCGAAGGCTACACATGAATGGTCTGTACGCCCGGGTACCACGAGTTTGTGTTCCTTTATCCGTCCAATTCAGAGGGGCATGATTAAAGTGGTGCCGCCAGCATGTGAATTGGACTGTGTCTGATTGGGGCAACGTTATGTTCACAGATGAGTCCAGATTTCCCCTACAACCCGATGATAAGCGTGTAAGGGACAGGAGGGAACAAGGCACACGCAATTGGCCAGAGAACATCACCAAACATCACTCATTACGCGGGGGAAGCATCGTGGTCTGGGCAGGGATTTCTTTGGGATATTGCACCCTCGTGCACATATACAGGCGAGGTTCTGTGACGGCTGCATGGTATCGAGATGACGTCCTAGACCCCACTGTGAAACTGTACGCTGCAGCAGTTGGTCCTTCTTTCGTTTTAATGGACGATAATGCCCGTCCCCAGAGAACTTCCATCGTTGACGACTTTCTAGAGAGTGAGGGGATTGCCCGTATGGAGTGGCCGGCATACTCGCCGGACATTAATTCATTTGAAAATCTTTGGGATGCCCTTGGCCGTGCTGTATGCAGACGTTTCCCACCTCCAGCCACTCTCAGAGATTTAGAAACTGCCCTACAGGAGGAATGGCGATTACTGAATTCTCCGGTGGTTGATTACCTCGTAAAAAGCATGATCACACGCTGTACACTTTGTATGAAGGTGAGGGGTGCTCACATACCCTATTAATGTCGGTTTTTGTCGTTTGTTTTGCATTTAAACATCATTTTGTTAATGACGCAAATATGACGTCATCTTATAATTTATGAAAATGCAATATTTTTTCTATCTCTGTATGTAATTCTTTGGTTTTGTCTTCATGAATAAACATAGATCTACTTACTTGCAGCATTTCATGTCAATCAAATCAGTACTTGTCCATTTTTTAAGCATTTTATCGCTCCGTGCTTAACTTTTGGAAGTGAGTGTGTATATATATATATATATATATATATATATATATATATATATATATATATATATATATATATATATATATATATATATATATATATATATATATATAGATATATACTAGCATTATTGCCTGGCGTTGCCCGGGCAGATATATAGGTCTAAAATATTTTTCATGCATTCTATCAAAAAAATACTGGGTTGCACCCCCCCCGCTCTTCATGTTCATCTGGCCAGACAGAATGCGCTTAGCGCGTTTCTACTGAAATGATATACAAACAATAAGAAAGAAAGAAACTTTGAGCTTGAGGGGACCTTCGTCTGATTATACGTCTGATTTTATTGAAAATTAATAACACCATGTTGCGTGATTCGCACGTTTGGATTGAATAAGTTTACTATTTAATTATATTTGTTAGATACAGTTTAATTAGAAATAAGTTTTATAATTTACATTTGATTTATTATTTATTTATCTCTAAAAACACACTTTTTTTCCACATCACCCAAGAGGTAAAGTGCAAGATGCGTTATCCCCTTTATTTAATCAAGGTAAGGCGGGATTCCCCATGAAGCCTATTTTCCTTACTTTGGTGATTCGGTTTTTTATTTCGACAGGCCAAAAACCGTATAAAAAGTAAATTATAATTTTCCTAAGGTCAAAAACCGTTGAAA
This sequence comes from Dolomedes plantarius, assembly GCA_907164885.2. Lineage (NCBI taxonomy): Eukaryota > Metazoa > Arthropoda > Arachnida > Araneae > Dolomedidae > Dolomedes > Dolomedes plantarius. The sequence goes on from OU015495.1 coordinate 126,030,380, forward strand.
AAGCGAATTGTAATTCGGTTTTTAATTTTCCTAAGGCCGAAAACCATATAAAAAGCAAATTGCAAATCAGTTTTTAATTTTCACAAGGCCAAAAACCGTTGAAAAAACGAATTGTAATTCGGTTTTTAATTTTCCCAAGGCCAAAAACCGTATAAAAAGCAAATTGTAAATCAGTTTTTAATTTTCACAAGGCCAAAAACGTTGAAAAAGCGAATCTAAATCGGTTTTTATTTTTCCTAAGGTCAAAAACCATTGAAAAAGCGAATTGTAATTCGGTTTTTAATTTTCCTACGGCCGAAAACCATAGAAAAAGTAAATTGTAAATCGGTTTATAATTTTCACAAGGCCCAAAACCATTGGAAAAGCGAAATGTAGTTCGGTTTTTTATTTTCCTAAGGCCAAAAACCGTAGAAAGAGCAAATTGTAATTTGGTTAAATTGTAATATTGTTCCTTGATTCAAATTCTTGTTAAAAGAGATTCAATAAAAATGCACTATATTCGATGTCCTCCCATTCGGAGCTAAGATGTAAAATTTTCGGCTTGTGTTGCTCTCAATGGATTGAGAGTCCGTAGAAATTATGCCATAAAATGAAGGAAATTGAGTCTACAGTACTTCTTTATACACAATATTTCTTGTTTTTCCACAAGAGGAGTAAACGTAAAGTTTGATAGCGGCTCCTACTCTTGAACATCCTACATATGATTGACCATGAGCAAAACAGTCCTCATACAATTGTAAACCAACGACTTGTAATGTTTGTCTCTGTGATTTGTTAATAGGCATGGCAAAACCTGGGGAGGCGAGGAGTGTGTATCTGGAGAGGCAAGGCCAAAGGTTTTTGTACCAACCATCTTCTCCTTCGCGTATTGGAATTTGACTGATAACGCAGCGCCCAGCATTTAGCGTGCAGAAATACTCTTCTTGGTGAATAAAGTGTTGTGGTGAGCTGGCTGTATCCACATTTAAGTGGTTCGCGCACCTCTTAGGGGCACAAAAAATCATTAAAAAAACAAATTAAAAAAATTAACTGAGCCCTAAATTTCGTTTTTGCTGCGTTAAATTTCTCGGATCCTAAACATTAACTGTGCCGAATTTGGTCCCGGTGGGTGAAACAGTTTATGATTCTATAGCGGACAAACAAACAAACGGACGAGCTCTTTTATATATACAGAGGCTGTTCACACATTTTTTAGACGATGTATATTGTATTCACAAAACTAAATTACATAAAATTCTTGTGTTTTAAATGTTCTATTTCACATCCCTTATTCTGAACTATCTTTCGACACCGCAATTTCCAGGATAATAATGCCTTTTGAAGTGTCAGAAGAGGTATTCTATCCCATTCCTCCTGAACAGCTTTCCAGAGTCCTTTAAGTGTTTTGGGACGACGTTTGGATAATGCAGATTTTAAAAGTCCGAAAGCACAAAAATCCATAGGTGATACATCGGGAGATTTAGTAGGGATATCAGTGAAGAGTGTGTCCTTGATACCGGTTTTTTGTGCCATTTCGTTTAGGAAATTTACAGTGGATTTTGATGTGTGACTGCTAGCTTTGTCCTGATGGAGTCTCACAGATTGATGGAACTGTGGGTAAAGTGATGGTATTTCATTCAGAAAAAATGGCGATAAAATATGTTCCTGATAGTATTTGGAGTTAATTTTGACATTTTTTCCACTCTCTTTATTTTTAACTTGCCATTATAAGAAAAACCAGCAACAATCATGAATCCCTTAGAAAAACTTTCTTTCGATTCTTTGAACCATGTACTTAAATTTTTTTGTCCCCTTTTATGATAATAAATGGCTCTTTTTTTGTTGCAATCATTTAAATACACCCATGATTCATCCATTGTGACAATTGTTTTCCATTTTTCTTTGGATAAGTGTTTCTCATATAGAATTCTGCAGCGTGTCCTGCGTTCAGCGATATGATTTGGAAGAAGACGATGCACATTGCGTTTTTTCGCTTTCTTAAGATTTAAATCAACGTTTATCATTTTGTTTACAGTGGACACCGAGCATTTTAATGATTTTTCAACTGTCCTTTGACTAGGGGGATTTTCTTTTAACATTAAACAACGTAACTTTGCAATAGTCGAAGATGTCCGTTTTTTCCTTGGATACTTGTTTGGAATTTTTGTCCCACTTGAGGCTCCAATTTGACGTTTTTTTCCTTTCTTGTTGACGATATTACCTATCGACGCTTTAGATATCACAAAACCATGACTCTCACATCGTTTTTGGATAACGGAGTATGCATATTTCTCTTCGGAAAGAGCATAAATGTAGCCTTCGAACCACTGCTTTGTTAAAAACGCCATTTTGAATAAAAACAAAACTTTCAAGCCGCAGACGATAATTTTGACTTTTAAAAACATAGTACAGTTGCAATTATTTCTTTTGCAGCAAACAATTTTTTATTACCGCTTACCAAAATCGTCTAAAAAATGTGCGAATGTATAGATATATAGACACACACACACAGCCTCTGTATAGATATATAGACACACACACACACATATATATATATATATGTATACATATATATATATATATATATATATATATATATATATATATATATATATATATATATATATATGTATTTAATATATCCATTACATACGTCCTTTAAATATAACCTGAAAAGGAAAACGAGCTCATATTTACATGGCTGGAGCTAGACTCAGACTGAAAGGAATTAAAATTTTGAAGCAGTCGGGTTTTATTAGAGCGATTGTTTTATTAGAGCGATAAAAAGTATGTCCATCCATGTCAAATGCTTGGAAGAGAAGTGAATATCACCTTTCAACTTTACGCACGAGACGCTAGGTACACGTGCCTGTTATTTTGAAGGGTCAGAGAAATATTGGGGCTGGCGATGCGAACCCACGCCTTTCTCCAGACGTATACACCTGTCGAATTGCAAGGCATGCGCTTTTATTTGAAGTTATGTTGCTATGGGTTTTAAAGTGATAAAGTAAAATTACTGCGGATTGGATTTAGGAAAGGGAATTTAAATGCTAGAATGGAGGGCCTAATATTTAATTTTTTACAAATATATATATATATATATATATATATATATACTGAGTGGCCAAATTATTATGACCTCGCCCTCAATACAATGTTGGAGCACCTTTTGCCCTTAATACTACATAAATTCTTCTTGGCATGAATTCTATGAGATATTGGTAGGTGATATGAGGATTTTGAGACCATATGCGATGAACTGCTCTTTCCAATTCCTTAAGATTTGATGGTACTGGATGCAGCTGCTTGATGCCCCGTTCAATCTCATTCCACAAATTCTCAATTGAATTGAAATCTGGTGATCGTGCAGGCCATAGAAGCAAAGTAAAATCTTCGTCATGCTGAGGACAATGCGTCCATCTGAGGACAATGCCAGCTTTATGACAAGGAGCATTGTCCTGCTGAAAGTATACATCCTCTGCAGGGTTCACCATTAACATAACAGGATGTACTTGATCTGCGATAACACTGCTAATACCCTTGGGCATTCAGGCGTTGTTTCACAGGAATCAAAGGACCCATTAAATGCCAAGAAAACCTCCACCAAACCATAAAATGACCACCACCATCTTGAAGTGTTGTGGCAATGCAGTTGGAATCCATGCTTTCGTGTTGTTTTTTCCATATTCGCACCCTGCTGTCTGCATGATATAATTGAAAACTTGATTCATCGGACCATATGATCCTTTTCCAGTCATCTACTGTCCAATCCTTGTGCTCCTTTGCGAACTGGAGACGTCTGCTCTTGATCAAGACAGACAGTAGAGGCTTTCAAATAGGTCGTCGGCTTCCGTAGCCTATACGGTGTAATGTGCGACGAACAATTCGTTCAGAGACGCTCGCAGTTGCTCCTTGATTAAGATTCTCTGCTATTTGATGTACTGTTGCTATTCTGGTGGACTGGACAACTCTGGTAAGTCTCCTTTCAGATCGAGCATTCAGTAGCCTGTGACGACGACAAGTCTGACGTTGAGACCCGGTTTTCTGCTTGGTTGTCCACTCTCTGTAAACATTAATAACTGTTGCTCTCCAGCACTTCACAAGTGCAACCGTTTTGCTGATACTGGTAGAGGCAACACTGTGACGTAATAGCTCATTTGCATAAAACTGTCAGGTGGTCATAATAAAGTGGCCGCTCAGTGTATATATGTATATATATATATATATATATATATATATATATATATACATATATATATATATATATATATATATATATATGTATATATATATATATATATATATATATATATATATATATATATATATATATATATATATATATATATATATGTGTATATATATATATATATATATATATAAACTTCTCTATGACCGTTTTTACAAAGGGGGTAGGAAATTTCCCGTTCTAAAGAGGGAATCGGAAAAAAAATGGTCCCCGTAAGCTAAAGGTTAAGTTAAGCATGCAAATAAATTTCTTAAATGACGGTTCGTATAATATTTCAAACCATAGTGCGGGTGTTTAAGGTAAATCGTTGGCATGGATCGAGGAATGAATAGTTAGAATATATTTTCCCTATTTCAAACTATTAACAGATGGTATAAAATGTAACGGAAATATATAAGTTACGCAAAAGCGGTACGATAAAAGTGTGTGCATTTAAAACCAAATAATAACGTCATCAGCTCACGAGCAGGATCCAACATTATAAGCGAGTATCCCTCTGATCCAAATGATCTGTTTATCGATATAAATTGATCGCTGGCCGATGACACTACTGATATATTCTATGTAAGTTAGCTATATCAAACTGTAGAGATTGGATAACGAGAACAAAAATAGTTCGCGCATATTGTATGAACATTCTAGACATACAGATGATCACTTTTTATATTTACTATTTTCAGTCTTAAGGGGACAGTGGACTTTCAAAATTGTGAAATTTGTCCAAAATTTCTATTTTTTATTTTATTGAATTGTGAAACTACTGACGAGTAGGAATGTGTTGCAAAAAGAATTTTTAATTTCTGTGATTACTTTCCTAGTTATGGGCATTTCTATTTAATTTAGATATTATATGGTTACTAATAGCAATAACTTTAAATGTGTTTTTCTCAAAATAAAAATTTTCATGTAATACGAATATTCAAACTGCTCCAGGCGCATTTCTAATTATCGTATGGCTTTGAAATTTAAGTTTTATGTACTTAACTGTATATCAAATAAATCTTATTGAAAAGAATTATGCTTCGTAGCTCAGAATTTCTAAATTTTGTACTTGAAAAGAAGATTTAGAGGTATTTTGCGTAGTAAAAAGGGTGTTTTCACTATTATTATTTTTTACTCTTTATATTTTTAATGAATGCTTAAAGTAAGCAATACGTTTCATTGTTGGTTCTATAAGGTATCCTGTAAATACAAATTACCGTATTATATGCAAAAGAAATGCGCATGGAACATTTTTAACTAGGCCAATTTTTATATAATTAATAATTCATAATTCATAAATCATTAATATTTCATCTTTAAATTTTAACCACTTTTTCATATCTATGGTACTAATCACATATTCAAATTTCAAGCAAATCCATTCAAAACAAAAAAAGTTATGTTTCAAGGTCTACTGTCCCCTTAAAAAAATTAATATATAAACTTAGAGTCTATAAAATAATAGAAAAATCTGGTACTGAAGCAGCACCAAGGAAAAATATATGGAAAAAAAGAGAGCGCTGTCGCCAATTTGAGAGATTTTATTAAATGGTACAGCGATATATTTTCCATACTAGGACCCGTAGTTCTTGGATTCGATTATCTAAGATGCCGATGATATTGTCTGCGTGGAAATTTAAGACCTCGCCGAATTGCAAAAAGACTGTTGGAGTGCATTTAGTAGATAGCATAGCCAACTGGATCCATAAATCAAAGAGTATGGCGATAAGTGCAATGGCATAAATTATGGAAAAGTATGACGAAGTTCATTGCATTGCCTCTCAACGCTTGAATAAAAGTGGATGAAAGATTACTGATAAAGACCGGTGAGCATTGATGAGAATTGTAAGGAGAAACCGATGTTATGCAAATAATAACAAAGTAAAGTGTTTGCATGAACGATCAGGTATTATGTGGGATAGATTTTTGAAAGAATTCCAGTCAGTTGTTTTCCATGATTTTTTGTAAGAGCCAACAATGTCTTGAAGCGCCTGTTAGACAGCCTCATAGATAGAGCCTTAATCACTGGACGTCTGTCATTTGGCATGGCAAATTGTCATTGTATTTCTTCTAAGACGAAGATACACATATGGCTGCATCCGAGAGAAACCTTAAATTTCAAAATTTTCCTCCAACTGGGGAGCATAGTCTGTTATAGTGCTGGCTGGTAACTGATGCCTCTTGTTGAACCTTTGGTTGTTCTGAAAGCGGGGGTAACAACAAAAACGTAATTGAATGTTCAACTAGACGCCGTGCTTTAAATGTCCCTGTCCTAATGTTTGTTCATGGCTCTAGTTGGATAATCTGATGGTTAATTGTGCTACAGTTACTCTAACGTGGTTTCACGAACACACTAATGAGTCGAACATTTCCCGAGGTGTCTTCCTTATCCTGTCTGGATTATAAGGTATGAGCTATTGACGTCGCGGTGTGGCCAAATATACAAGCTACTAGATTCTTTACTGCAGCCGGAATTATTTGCATTCTAAGTGGACCATGTGTCGTGCAACTTACAATGCTATTCATATTATTTTCTTCCTATTCTGGATATCTTTTGCTGAGTCATTATCACGGAAATATCACTTTATTTGTTTTTTAATTTATTGATTTATTTTGTTATTTGTCACTAAATTCTTTGTTGCTCGGTTACTAAGTAACAATTATGCTTCAAAGATTGATGCTTCGATGGAACGAAGTCACGAAACAAACCTCACCTTGTTCGTCTGTTTTAATGTTCCTTTGAACAGTCTTTTTAAATGACTGCATTTAAATAGTCTGTGATTTATGTTAAACAGAAATTTTAACCACACATCTTATTTTACCTCCCTTCAACTAAGTGCAGACACCCTGAACACGTAGTTTGAACACGCTGTCTTTTTCTTATTACAGAGTCGTCTCGGAAACTTCTGGTGTGAAAGGACAAATTTCCATTTTCCTCTCCCTTCATTAAAATTACAGCTTAAATCAATCTAGATTGAACAATGAAAAAAAACAGCTTTATGCTTTGTACAAGATCTGCACAGTTCCAAGCAAATGAGTTTCGATGCTGTTTAGCATATACATTGCATTGACAATTTCTTATTAATTAAAATAATCGTCAATACCCTTACTGTTTCATTATTTTATGTAATATGTATTATTTTCTATAAATAGAACTGGAAATCACATTTCTTCGTTTTAAAACTTTTTCAACCCCCTGAAATTATATTTTATTTGAGTTTGAAGAAAGCATAAATTATATTTGAAATGTTTATCTGGATACTATTTTAGGCATTTTACATGAGACTCCATGAATTTTTAGTTTAGGAAAATATATTAATTTCCTTGCTGCCCTCATTGGAACTTGAACTCAAAAAACGTATTTTTATAGGCTTTTGAATCATTTAAATGACATACTGTCTAAATAAAAAGATCCTGGGATATTCAATTTATTGAAGTTTTAATTGGATGAGGACACAGTCGTTAAGATAATGTTCTATTTGTTTAATGACATCGATGCAAAATCATCAAGCTTGCTTCCCATTCCCGGGGTGCTCGTGTTTTTAAAATATCGAAAGAATCTAATGCCAGTTTCATTATGAATAGGAAAACTCATTAACCCGCGAGGACAGAAAAAAATAATTTGTTAAAAAACTTTTTTTTAAGTGATTATGGTAAGAGGTGGTATATATGGTTTTCTTCCAGTACGATAAAATTGAAAATTTTTAAAAAAAGTTTTTTTTTTATAAATATATGTGTAATATATAAATATATGTGTAAATATATGATAAAATATATATATATATATATATATATATATATATATATATATATATATATATATACAGTGAAACCTCGCTAACTCGAACCTCGATTTCGCGAATTTTTCGATATCTCGAAGAACAGAAAATTCCCTTCAAATTTCCTATACACTTAATGTTAAAAAAAAACCTTGATTTGACGAATTTTTTTGGCTCATCCCTCGATAACTTGAATTTTTTTTCCATAAATGGAGAAGAAAAATTTTTCTAAAAACAAAAAAACAATATCCAAAACATAGAAATTTCCAAAGAATAGAAAATCTATTCAAAATTTACAGTGGTAAAACACAACATAAACTTTAAAATGAAGGGGTATATACACGGAAGATAAAACAATGAAATCACAACTTATCTTTGACCCCCCAAGATGGGAGTTGAAATTCTTGTCTATTGTATCCTTATGTCTTTTCAGTCAGTTGCCATGCGTATGCAGTGACCGTCCATCCTTTCTTTTATTTTTTGTCGTTTTATTCTCCAAGGTTACTTTCTAGAGGGACTGGGGTGGTTTTAACGAAACAGGAAATGAAGGTATGAAACAAAATCAAGAGGTGGGTGGCTTGCAAGAAGATTTGTATAAATTCTTATCATTCCAACAAGGTGTGAAAGAAAAAACTACACGTGTGAATGCATGCCTGGGCTGTCTCGCCTGGGCCTAGTGCCGCTCCTTTAAAGGCTAAAAAGTTTTCTTTCTCATTATCTTGGTTACTGCAGAAAACATTAGAAATTGTTCGAAAACAACATTTCGAGAAGGTGATATCTTCTGCGAGTCATCTGTTCAAAATGGCTAACAAACGAAAATTGGATGCGCTTATGATTGAAGTGAAAAAGTAAATTATCGATGAAGTTGAAAAAAGTTTGAAAAAGGAAACTCTAAACTCCACATCAGCCCCCCACGCTTTCGCGTATCAGCAAGAGAAAGATAACAGGTCGCGCCATAACAATCCCGCCACCATAGAAAAACGAAATTGCAAATGAGTTTGGGATTCCAGGCAGCACGTTGTCAACAATTTTAAAGAATAAAGCAATTATCCTATAAAAATTCGATGACGGCTTAGGCAAGCTAAAGAAGTTCAAATCCAGTGAATTTCACGATATGGAGAAAGTGTCTAATGATGTGGATTACGCAACGTAGAGCTCAAAACATCCTCCTATATGGACTTTTAATCAAAGATAAAGCTGGATCTTTTGCAAAAGAATTAGATTATTTAAATTTCAAAGGCAGTAATAGTTGGTTTGAAGATTTGAAGAACGAAACAACATTACATTTTTGAAAATGTGTGATGAAAGTGCTAGCGTATATGAGGAAGTTTGTGTGGAATTTTGAAAGAAAGTAAGCTTGATACTGAAAGATTACAACGAAAAAGATGTGTTCAAGGTGGATGAAGCTGGACTTTTTTATATGCACTCCAGACAAAACCATGTATGTAAAGGGAGAAGAATGTCATGGAGGGAAGAGGAGAAAAGCGCGCTTAACTTTATTGTTTTGCGTGAATATGAATGGAACAGAGCAGTTAAAACCGTTAATGATAGGGAAATAGAAAAAAAAGCAGGATAAAATCTTTTCCTTTGGATTACGAAGCTAACCGAAAAGCTTGGATGACATCTAACCTTTCTGAAAACTTTTATTCGATAATTGTAAGGAGCACAGTAACATACCTAAAGTGGAAAACAAAAGAATTGAATCCCTCCCCCCAGAATACTGCATCAAAACTTCAACCACTTGACCAACACATCATCCAAAGTTTCAAAGTAAAGTATCGTCATCAAGTGGTTAAAAAAATGCTTTCCGGAATGAAAGAAGTTGTTTCAATATCAGGTGTAAATATTCTAGAAGCTATGCGAATGGAAGACAAAATTTGGAACATTGTGTCTTCCTCAATGATAATGAATAGCTTTAAAAAGACTGGATTCATAAAAGACCACGAAAGTACTCAGATAATTAACATCTACCATCCTGCTGAAAACTGCGCCGAAAAGGATTGAAGCCGATTAACCAGACTCGTGCACCTCGATAACATGGAATTCAATGACTCTGTCGTTGTAGCCGATGCAGTAATAGTGTGTGGTCAGTGGGAGGACAATCACATCATCGGTCAGACGAAAGCTTCTTGTTTATTATCAGGAAAGAGGAGGAAGAAATCTGCTATTTGCCACCAAATGTGACAAAAAAGAAGAAATATTTGCAATGGACATTTGAGCACACATGTAAAGCCATTGTCTACTTAGAAAGTTTAATTGATAAAATTTCTGACTCTCCTCTGAAGCAAACAATTGGATCTTTTTTCAAATAATTTTGCAAATAGTGTTTATTAAATAAAAAAAAATGGATTACCTTTTTAAAAGGTATGTACAAAAAGCTTTTTTTCTCTATTCTACTATTGATAACATGCGATTTTTCGATAATTCGAATTTTCGATATTTCGAATTTTTTGTCTCTCCCTTCAAGTTCGAGATATCGAGGTTTGACTGTATATATATATATATATAAAGATATGTGTAAATATATGATAAATATATGTGTATATATAATATAACAAAGTACACATCAGTTCTGTGTATTACAATGACAGAAAAGATTAAAAGTGCATACATTCTAGAAAATCATTGAGAGACTACCTGCTCTATAGAGTCCAAAATCTTTGAACTTATGGTTACGAGGTATGGAGGTTATTTAACAATTTAATCAATGTGTCCTTGTATACAAATCAAGGTGAAAAAATCATTCGTTTCCAGAGAGATTGATATAGTCGTGATTTTTATCAGGTAATCATGCTAACATGTTAGAACTTATAACAAATTCTCTTACTTATGTTCACATTCTCTTATTTCGTTCTGAATTTGTTCTCAGTTATTCAAAATCAGTTTAATTTATGAACATTATTTCAAAATTTTTTGAAATAGTGTTCATAAATTTTTGACACCCAAAGTTGACTAATACTCGTTCAAATCTGCTTGTAAGTCCACAGAATTAAATAAAGGACACTTCTGGCCTTCCGGCTGAAGTTTTTATTTCTAGATTTCAGATACGCATATTCATAGTTGTAACAAAAGCAAAACTTAAGCATTGTGTCATTTAATTCACGAGGATTTGGCTATACCAAAACACTTCAACTTAAATCCCGAATATCACGTACGATTTAACATTTTACTGAGCAGCTGCAGCGGCAACTAATGCTTACTCCACACGAACGGCGACGGAGACGAAAATCATGTATTATATCTTCGTTGTTGCGCATGCGTATTACAAACAAATTTTCACTCCCCCGGTTGGTCTCCGTCTCGGGTCTCTGCGGTTTCAAGTTGGAAAAAGCTCAACTTTTGTCTCTGCCGCCATGCTCCACAGCCAATCAGAATAGAAAGCGAAGATTATGCGCATGCGCAAGTGTGAAGGCTTTGACAGCCACAGAGACAGGTGACAAAATGTGTATGTCTTTCGTTGCTGTCGCCGTTGGTGTGGAGTAAGCATAAGGCTTCCCTGTGCTATCCCTGTTGGATTCGCTCCTCTCAATGTTAACCTATGGAGAAATTCGACAATATTACGGTGGCCACGGCTTTCTCTTATACTCCCTCTAGAATCTGAAGACCAGTCCACGCGTAGCAATACTTGCATACTCAGCCAATGGTTATGCACGTGTTCGGTTAATTAGTATGGGCCTGGGCACCGGACGGACAGTACAGATCTGTCGAACAATTGGGGCAACCCGGGGCCCTTAATCTATGGAAAAAATGTGTGTGCTACAAAACAGCTACATACACAGTGCGTCAAATAAGTTTTAAGACTCGTCTCAGAGCGGAGGTTGTAATGGTGCTGTGAGTGTAAATGTGCATGTGTCATAATGTCCATCGTCTGCTGGTACACTGGCAACAAGTTGAGCGCATTTCGTTAAGTAGTTGAGAGAAGGCGAGCATTTATTGCAGAAGTGAATTTTTTTCATGTTGATTTTTTAAGATGGAGCAAAGAGCTGTAATTAAATTTAACGCAAAACTTGGTAAAAGTGCTTCGGAAACATACCAACTCATGAAACAAGTTTACGGTGACTGTTATTTAAGTAGATCAAATGTTTTTGTGTGGCACAAACGTCTTTTTGGACGGAAGAGATACGGTAGAAGATGATCAGCGTGGTGGAAGACCAATTTCATTTAGGACACCTGAAGTTATTGGAAAAGTACGAAATTTTGTAACAAACGATCGCTGTGCATGACTGAGAATGATGGAAGACTCTTTAAACATCAACAAAGAAACAATTCGAACCATCCTGCATGAATATTTGGGCAAAACAAAAGTGTGTGCTAAATTTGTTCCACACACTTTAACCCCTGAAAAAAAAAGCAATGAGAAGTGCACATTGCAGAGATATCGTTTCAGCCGCTGAAAACGATCCAAACTTCTTGAAGTCCATTGTTACAGGTGATGAAACCTGGTGTTTCCAGTTTGATCCCGAAACAAAGCGACAAAGTGTGGAATGGAAGTCACCAAACTCAACGGAAGCCAAAAAAGCAAGAACAGTTCCATCCAAAATCAAAACAAAGTCATTACATTCTTCGATAGTAAAGGTATTATCCACAAAGAATTTGTTCCAACTGGACAAACAATTACAGGTCAATACTACTTAGCTGTTTTAAAGCATTTGATGGTCAGAATTCGTCGCATCCGTCCAGACTACACAAGGACTGAAAGCAGTTGGTGTTTGTTACACGACAATGCACCCAGTCACACCTCCCTTATTGTTCGTCGACTTTTGGCAAAAAATAATGTCTGCGTGTTGAAACATCCACCGTATTCACCTGATTTAGCACCCTGTGACTACTCCTTATTCCCAAAACTTAAAATGAAGTTAAAAGGGTGTTATTTTGAAGATATTTCGACCATACAAGAAGCATCGACATGTGCTTTGGAGGCCATTCCACAAAGTGATTTACAACAGGCGTTTGATTCATTAATAAATCGCTGTAAAAAGTGCTTTGAAGCCAGAGGGTCCTATTTTGAATAAAAAACCAAACCAGGTATTAATTTCTTGTTTCCATTTCTTTTAACAGACCCAGTCTTAAAACTTATTTGACGCACTGTGTAATGCAATAAAAATGGTATTTTCAGATAGTCTGAACTTTTCTGCAACTTGCAACAGGATTCATTTTATTAATTTTGTCCCCCAAATGGATTTATGAGCATTTGAAACACACTGTACCTATGAATAATTTTATTTTCCTATGAATAATTTTGTTAACACTGTTTTCCTATGAATAATTTAAGTTTTAAAATATTATTTGCATTTTGTTTTAAAATGAAAAATGTCCCAAGGTGTAAAATTTCTTTCTCTATTACGAAGTATGATTTTTTTAAAAATCTTTAAATCCGAGTCGACAATCCTTGAACAAAATTTTTTCTATAGGTTATAACATCGAGGTGAATGAATCCAATAGGTTTAGTACACAACAGCCTTAATATTAATACCTACGCGTTACCGTATTGAATAGAAAACGCTTAATTTTCAATGTACCTTGACAAAAAATTCAACTGATTATTTGACATAAATCACTTGATAACGTGACCAAAAATAAACGTTCTGTCTAGCAATAACACAAATCGATAGTAACAGAAATACTACAGGAAATAAATAAAATACAATGTGAGATTATTTATGCCGCAATTTATCTTTTAAAGTAATCTCGGGAATATCAGTATTTGTTTTTTCTGGGTTCTTTCGTATGTTACCCCGCTTGTATTAAACTATAAGAATACCGTATGATGATATTAAACTAAATCAGGCATTAAAAGACAGCGAATGCTACCTTTATTGATGTTTAACTAAAGGAATCAATCAAGAAACTGAGACATTGCTAGTTCTATTACTGAAAAATCAAAAGGAGGAAATATTATAATTAATCTTTAGTTGATAACTGTAAGAGGAAAATTAATATACTATATTTCTTGAAATATATAGATAATATTTATCATTTGCTTATCGGAATGGACTTTTTAAAAAGTCATTTCATCCAAAATACAACTTGCAGTTCTCATCAAATATTAATTCATGTATCAGCGGTAATTACATAGAGCTGCAAATAAAACAATAACTTCCAAATCTATCCGTAATGAGAGATTTTTGTCAATTGATAGAAGAGATTATTCGCAAACACTCAATGGAATACTGTTGAATGTAATAATTAAAAATTGCTCACCGATTTAGAGAAACGTTTAAATAATCTTACATATATATTGATTTCCCCAAAGAATATATTTCTAGGTCTTTAAAATACTAAATTAAGCTTTCTGGTCAATTCAGACACGAGAATTCCTAATCTTTATTGATCATCTCATACGGTGTCTATAGTTTTCCTCTATTTCAAAATTTCTATAAAACATAAAGGTTTTATTACGTAACAATATTTTATATACATTTATAACATTGACATGTAATATAAATATTATTCACATACATTTTTAGACACATAAAGTATCAAATAATGTGGGATTTACCGTCAATATACAATTCCAATACAGGTATTCTTCGACTTACGACCGAGATAGGGACCGAACATTGGTCGTAAATTGAGTTGGTCGTAAGTCGAGTTTTATATACATTTTTAACACTGACATGTACTATAAATATCAGTCACATACATTTTTAGACACATAAACTGTCAAATAATGTGGGATTTACCGTCAATATACCATTCCAATACAGGTATTCCCCGACTTACGACCGAGATGGGGACCGAGATATTGGTCGTCAGTTAAGTTGGTCGTAAGTCGAGTTTTATATACATTTGTAACATTGACATGCAATATAAATATTAGTCACATACATTTTTAGACACATAAAGTGTCAAATAATGTGGGATCTACCGTCAATTTACCATTCCAATACAGGTATTCGTCGACTTACGACCGAGATAGGGACCGAGACATTGGTCGTAAGTTGAGTTGGTCGTTAGACGAGTTTTATATATATTTGTAACATTGACATGCAATATAAATATTAGTCACATACATTTTTAGACACATAAAGTGTCAAATAATGTGGGATCTACCGTCAATATACCATTCCAATACAGGTATTCGTCGACTTACGACCGAGATAGGGACCGAGACATTGGTCATAAATTGAGTTGGTCGTAAGTCGAGTTTTATATACATTTTTAACATTGACATGCAATATAAATATTAGTCACATACATTTTTAGACACATAAAATGTCAAATAATGTGGGATTTACCGTCAATATGCCATTCCAATACAGATATTCCTCGACTTACGACCGAGATAGGGATCGAGACATTGGTCGTAAGTTGAGTTGGTCGTTAGACGAGTTTTATATATATTTGTAACATTGAAATGCAATATAAATATTAGTCACATACATTTTTAGACACATAAAGTGTCAAATAATGTGAGATTTACCGTCAATATACCATTCCAATACAGGTATTCCTCGACTTACGACCGAGATGGGGACCGAGACATTTTTCGTAAGTTGAGTTGGTCGTAAGTTGAGTTTCAAAACAATTTTTCTTTTTTGTATATGCACATATATATATTTTTTACTTTCAAGTGTAATTTATAACACATTATATTTGGAAAACATAAATTATTCTTCGTTCTCACTACTTAGTATTTTAGTAGAATCCATTTGTTCAGAATCTGCGACAGAATATACGTTGAAAGTTTTTTTGTAAACAAAGTTATCCAAGGCAGATTTAACAGTTTGCGTCTTCTTTTCCTTGTATATTGTCTGGTAGCAGGTCAGATTCTCCTGAACACGATGATTTACACTTGGGAATCTTGCATCATTTGGATCCGTTGCTTCTAATTGTTGTAGTCCTTTATTAATATAATGAAAAGCTGAAGTCATTTCTGAAGCCAATGAAGGTTTTATTTGATTTATCGTGTGGATATCGAAACAATTGCATCACACATTTTTATTACTGCTTCATAAATTTTTGCAGTATTGCAGAATATAGCATCATATTTTTATTTATTTATGAAATACGTATAGGTATGTACTGTACATTCAAGAAACAGTATTTTTGAGAAATTCTTTTTAATTAAAAAATTTCTGTCGTAAGTGTGAGAGGTCGTAAGTCGACTGGTCATAAGTCGAGGAATACCCGTATATTTCTAAATTTAGAACATTTTGTTACTGCACTTAGCCAACGTCGAATAATATTCTGAATACATGCAAGAAGCTCACTCTATCGCAGCATAAAGACAGATGTTGTGTTTAAAGAGCAAAACTTAATCGACACACGTCCGTCAGTTCCTTTCAAGCACTGGTAATACCAGTTTCTGCCATGTGTCTGCTAGAATAAGAGATGTATGACGGAAAGTTATGGAGTCGTCATATCAATGCAGCGCACGTTTTATAGAGATAATGAATCAATGATTTTGTGGATTAAAATGTGAAAAAAAGTGCGTTTTATACTCGAGATTTTACGATAAATTAGTTTTTTAACGTCGAAAAAGTCTAGTCAAAATTTTTGTCCTGAGATATGGTTATTAGCATTTCAATTATTAAATATTTTCTTGAATTTTCTGTGATATATATATATATATATATATATATATATATATATATATATAACATCTTAATGTCAACTGTTTACATCTTACTTTAACAAACAGTAAAGCATCATGACGGATACTTTTTTATTTATCTCTAATTCTCTACTTTCCTATTTTACCTCTTAAGATTAAAATACCATTTCCAATTCTATACGCCTAGTTTAGTGTTTATGATAAACTGTTTTTTATTTGTAATAGTTAATATAAAACATGTCTTTGTTTTGTGAATGATTGATGTCTAACGTTTTTATTTAACTGTTAGATGAAAGCGTTAGATCTCTCATGATGTTAGAATTTAACAGCACGTGCTAGATTGTTCCGTAAAAAGAAAGTTTCTTTTTATTGGGAAATTTTCTCTCCCATTCTCTGCGGTAGAGTGGACATGATGTTAAACATCCCTTGGTAACTTTAAAAGCCTTTGGTTAATTAATCGTGATATTTATAGATCTCAATTATCATGAAGAGACGGAAATTTCGTTTCTATTGGTCTCTATGGATGACATTAAGACTTGTTCTTTTGCAAGTGCAAATATTTGCGATTACTACTTTGAATTGGAAATATCATGTTAAGCATGGCAGGTAAAATTAGAAAATAGCATAACTAGAAATAGAACAAAGTATCCGTCACGATACTTCAACGCTGTCTGTTAAAGTAAGATATAATCAGTCGACAAGATAAAGGCAAAAAATATATCAGAAAATTCGAGAAAATATTAAAAAATTGAAATACTAATAACCATACTTTAGAACAAAAATAGAGACATATTTGACGTTTAAAAATAAATTTAATTTAAAAGGTTTTATTTATAAAATTTTATCACCGCAAATAGTAAGGTAGGGGGTATATACTTTAAAACAAAAAAAAAGGTGAGGTATATTTTTGCGTCAGTAGTATTTTCCTGAATAAAAGTTGTAAAAACAATTGTTTATTACGAAATACTAAAATTTAGTATACATTGAATATCAAAAATATTCAAAAAATTCAAAAACCGGGAAATTTAATAAAAAAAATAACTTTAGCGTTTAATTAATTAATGAGAGTTATAATTTTTGCCTTTATATGATCTTAATTTCCTAACAAATAAACTTTTAAAATTATATTTTGAGCTTTCCTTGAAAAGAATTTTTACGGAAATTCCTATTTGAAAATAGTTTTGGCGAAAGTAATTACAGTAATTATCAATAAGTAAAAAAAAAAATGGACTTGTACTAAAGGCTTTATTATGACTAAAGGGGAAGAAAGAAGATAATGAGAGGTGAATTGTTTTTCCATTTATGTTTGTTTACGAGAAATTAAGCTGAGCTAAGACAAAATTTTCCTTACGAAAATACTCTTTTTTCAGTAACAAATAATTTGTTGGTTGAACAGTATTTTTTTACGAGAATAATATGATATGTAATAGCGATTAGACTAACAATATGCACTCTGTGACGTGCACAAGAGTTGAAAAATAAATAAATCACCGTGGCTAAATAGTCTACTGTTGTTACAAGTTAGATAGCATTTTTTCAAGGTAGGTAAAATATTAATTTTCACAACCACTTATCTATATATATTGTAGAGTAATGGAAATATAGTCTTATTTTTTCCCGAGACCCAACAAGAACTTGAAACACAGCTGCGTATTTTTCAAGGAATGTGTTGCTCGGTTCCACCAGTTCGGAACACGTGGGGGGATACTTAACGTTTCTGCAATGTAATAAAGTTCGGCGTCTAAAAAGAGCTGTCAGCCGATAATCTGCGGCCCCTCCAACCCTTCTGAAAATCCAGACATTTGGAGAGAGATGCTTGAGAACGCGGCCTGTGCGGATGTGTGTTTAGGCTCCGTACGTTGTGAATCTGCACGGGATTTTAATTGAATATGTTGCACTGTTTAAATGTTAATTTTTGTTATTAATAAATTGTTGAGTTTACGTTTTAAAATTTTGGCCTTCGTTTGTTAATTAGAACTCTGTCTTTCTTTGTTATGGATCCCATGGTAGTAATTTTTAGCAACGCCTCAGAGAGAATAGCCTTACCTACTTGTCGTGACTCTACAATATAAAACAGTTATGTAACTAACTGACCGACTGACAGATAACGCACAGACCAAACCGCTGGACCTAAAGGGCTGAAATTTTGCATGGCGATTCTTTTTACAGTGTAGGGGTGCACTAAGAAAGATTTTTGAAAAATTCCTCTTAGATTTTTTCAAATTAAATTTTGAAGCTGTTTTTGTAACATTCTTTAAAGTTTCCATTTAAAATAATAATCTGAGGGTTATAAAATTTATATCAAGAGAAAGATCGTAAAATTCCTTTAAAATGAAATCTTTTGCGAATCTTTACCTCCATTTTCTGATTTTTGGTGAATTTTTAAAGGTTAATTTTTAGAATTTAATGTATTAAATGCTGATCACGTGGTTTTCTTTTCTTTTTACGATTCTTTAAATTAATTTTGCGTCACGTGCATAACAACGAAATAAACTGACAAAAAATATTGAAATACGGTAAAAGATAAAATTTAACAACTAGACTCATTGAGATGGAAATTTTTTAAGAATTTGATTCAAATTAGTGTGTTTTATGAATTTTAAGAATATAAATTAATTACATACATTGACCATTGTATCTGATTTGAATATTTTCTTCTACATTATTTTGTCTGTAAAAATATCCGCTACGATTTTTTTATAAATATATTTATATTTTTTGGCATTAATTGCATACATTAGCCGTTGTATTTAATTTGAATGCACTCCGTAGCGAAGTGCGGGTAATCAGCTAGTCACGTATATGTGAGATACGTCTTACTGAAACAACCGTAGTCGCTGAACAAAGAGCATTCAAAACAAGCATCTAGAACAGTGGTGTGCAAACTTTTTTCAAACACGACCCATTTTCATTTTATAAAAATCATGCAACCCAATGAAAATTTATTGGTTTTAAAAATTTATTGGTTTTTAAAAATTAAAAAAAAATTAAAATTAACAAAAGAATAAAAACCGAAATAAGCAAATTTTCAGAAACTATTTCAAGGAACTGTAAACCCAATGAACTGTAAATTTTTGGGGTTTTATTTACTTTGCATAGTAAAAATTTAAAAAAAAAAGTTTTCCTTACCATCTACACTTGTTTTCTGTGAAACCTGATGTGACTAAAACTCCATATTTAAATATCAAACATTTGCATTTCATTTAGGTAAAAATTAACAAAAAGTAGAATTGAAAAAGAGCACGATTTTAAAATTACAAGCTTCCCATTAAAACATTGAAAATCACAAACTTCATTTATTTACATAAAACTAAATTATTCATGGTAAAAAAATTAACGAATGGTAAGCCTGGACCTCAGATAATATTACTTTAACATTTGGGGAAATATTTTATCAAAATTGTTTGGTATTTATAGCTACAAATTTTAAAAACCCCGTCTCACGCATATAGGTAAAAGCTTACGGAAGCAACAAAACCTTGTAAAACTTTTTCACACCTTATTAAAAAATATCATACATTTGTAACATATAAGAAAATATAAATAAAAATATGTAATAATTATATTGTTTAAGGCATATATTTTATTTCCCTTTCATCAGGCGCGCCAATTTTTTTTCAACACCAGCGGGCGCGTGTGGCACAAAGTGCAACGTCTCTCTCAACCTGGATTATTCCTTTTTGATAAACTTATTTTTTTTCAAATTGAAAATAATAATTCTGATTTTTATGACAAGATATAAAATGGTGATAATATTGAGATATATTTATAATTTAAGGCCAAAGAATGCAGATACATTCGCCTTATTTCAAAACTATCCGGTTTATTGGATCTAAGGGCAACTTGTGAATTGATTCCTATTATGTCCAAAAACCTAAGCAACAATGAAAGATTCCATCTTCGGGATATGCGGGATACCGTGTACATTTGATCGACATCGACGAGATAAAATCCTGCTTTTGTCGTATCGTAATCCAGTATAATCGCTGGTTCAGCGGTTAAATCACGACTAACAATGAAGGGAAAGGAACAGAAGGGTCAGAATATCATACATGCATCAGAAAGGGTGTAGCTATAAATAGAAACTGCTTAGAACATTCAAACCCTACATGTAAAAAAAAAATCAATTCAAAATTACGAAAATGTTGCGCACTATACCCGGGTGCGACCGCTGAGTGGTTAAATAATTCAATATGATATAAATTTACTTTAGACTACCCCCGACCCCTCCAATATTTTTCACGACCCCCCTGTGGGTTGCCACCCATGGTTTCCGCACCACTGTTCTAGAAGATTCTCAAATCCATGTTGTTGTTGTTGTTGTTGTTTCTCATGCTAACCTGGCCGAAACCTTCAGACCAGGTCCTTCAGTCGAAGGCTTGCTGGGCTAGGAATGCTGTCCTGCTTTTATGGCACTAGGGTTGGAGTTCGACTTAGCCATATGCCGCCGCATATTTGACTGAACGCCCGCAGTGGTGACATCTGGTGGGCCCTTCTCCAAACCCCTACCACCACACGGAAGGAAATTTCAGCCTACAGATTAAACGTGCTCATACTCGACATAGACACGTCCACTTCATATTGAAATTCCGAACCAAAATTTGTAAATTATGTATCACTTAGAATAATTTTCCTTATACGTATAATTTTCTGTTTTTCACATTTTTAGAAATGTTGACGCTTAAGCTGTATGAAACCCGCACCTGTAATGCCGGGTTGTTGAATGTAACAAACATATAGATATTTTATAAAGATTTTCAATTTTATCGGTATCTGAGAATTCTGACGCTTTGCCCTACACAGTCGAGGTTGCACCTTAATCAGAGCTCGTGCAAGTTCGAAACAGACGCACTAGAACCATATAGAGTTTCTATGCTCACTTCTACCCAGACTTGGGTGTATATAATTTGAAGTGGCACTCTATTTGAATTTGAAGCAAACACAGTTTATACATGAAACAATGTTTATTGATTTCGTTGCACATATAATTGGCTTTTACAGCAATAAGCATGCGTACTACTTGTACGGAATGTATAAACACAGCTTTCAAGAACAATATATTTTTATACTCACGAACAGTAAGTCAAACCAGCAGTACTGCCACGTAAACTTCTGGCCCGCTAAGCACTAGCGCAGGATAACACCTTTTTAACCTTAACAACCCCTCTCCCTTTTATTAATGACGCTGCGTGGTATTTATACTAAGCGCGTACGCCGAAATTAGCATATCTGAAGCAGCTTCTTTAATTCATTCATTCAAAAGTTCGATTCTTGTGAATCGAATCTTGTGTATACCTTACACTGGCCTCCCTCGAAAAAAAAAATTAGGTAACTGAGGTCTGAACGGCTTCAGTTAACTAATTGAAAACGCGTGCTGGTCTGACTTTTTACATAATGGGTGGCAAAGTCAAAAAACCTGCCACACGTTGTGTGGAGGAAAAACGCCACTACCATTTTACAAAACTAACCCCGAAGGGTCCAGGTGACACCATCACACAGTGGATTTGCAGAGTTGCGGATACTGGGCTGGCCAACTGCGCCCTAAAAAACTTATTTTAGTTAAAATTGTCAACACAATTGCACAGCATGACATTTCTTGACTGTTTGTATCTGCTCTCCCCCAATTTATAATGCACATGTGTCATGATTTGTGAAGTTCGTACATTAGTGGTTAATTGGTATATTGTGCAGTATGTATTTTTTTCCTAGTCACTACATGTCCCCTTCAAAAATTTATAAAACAACAGTATGCCGTTTTTTTTTCAGTGGCTCACTCCTTCCCCTCAAAATGTTTACACAGTATATACAATGGGGAACTTCAAACCAATTTGGTTCGGTTTTATTAAAGGGTGGGAGTTAGAATAAGAGAATTGATACAAGACTTGTTCCTCATGAATGCAGCAATTTCCTTGCACCAGTCTGTCCAATCCGTGGTACCTCTCTTGATGGTCGCAGTCCTAGTAAAGGGGTTCGTTGACCGTGTGGGCATCCTTCGTGCAGCAGGTCGTTGGTCCTGAGGCGCTGGTCCGGCTTGACGATGGACAGGAGGTCTCTTGGGGGGGAGGCCAACCTTGCTGGGCGGCAGAAATCTTCCGTTTCCTGTACTTATGCAAAGGAACTTTAAAATTGTCATTCTTCCTTTTGATAACCTTGTGTACCTTATCAGCGACGCATTCATCCTTTGATGGAGTTTTTGTAGTGCACACTTTACTTTTCTTCGTACTTTTGCTTGTATCGGTATTAGATTTTAATGCAGATACTAGTTTTTCAACAAACTGACTCTGTTTTTCGTATTTGTGCTTATACGACTTCTTGTTTACCGCCTTAATTACTTCAGTATTAGCAGTTTTAATGCTGGAACCTGAAGGCGCTTTTTCACGTTTTTTATCCCCCTTAACTTTAGTTTTATCCTCTTTTGACGAAAAAGTCTCTTTAAAACGTGCTTCTTCAGAATCGCTATCATTTAAATTCTTTAACACTGCTTCAGTTTTAGGAAGATTAAGCTTTTCGTACTGGTGCGTTTTAATGCGAATTACGTCTATAACTTCCGAAGCATCAGCTAAACTACTTACAGTATAACTCTGTGTCAACTTTTCATCCTGATTCTCAGTCTGGTTTTCATGTACTTTATTTAAAACCATATTATCAACCTGGCCTACACAATCCCCATTCGGATGGAAACTTGAAATAATATCATCATTACCTAGCGAGTTCCTACTATCGTTTAAAGAATTTTTATTGTCGTCAACTAATAAGTATTCACTAACTTCCGTAACGCATACTTCGTCATATGCTAAATTTCCTTCATTAACAGATGTGTGAATATCATCTAAAATATCAGGTATAGCATTAATAGAAGTGTCCGATGATTTATTTTCTAAGCCACTAGCATTAGTATCGGCACTATTTTCAGAAATTTGTACTGGAATTACCTCATCATTCCAGCTAGACTCACTTTCTTTATAAGCCACAAAAATACCCTGACTTTCACTATTCTCAAAATAATGATTACTGCTCGGACAAAATAATACATTTGACCACACAGTTTCAGCAGGTTAAACCATATCATGTGAATCAACTTGCCAGTGCAAGTAAGGTGCTTCCATATTATTTACTTTAAGAGCACTAATTTCATTATAACGCCGTGCGCTTCTATTATTTTGCCTGCGGTACTGCTTACGCTGCTGGTTTGGAACTCGCGAAAAATGTTGGCGCGGCTGTATAAAACTTCTCGTACCTGAATGACGGTACGGGGTAGCGAAGAAATGCCTATTGTCATGTTTAGCTAAAGCTTGAAGGAGGGTAACCTTGCTTGTAATTGTTTGATTATCTAAAAAATCTTGAACACTTGACTTCAAACGTTGGATAACTATTTTTAAGATTATCGCTTCCGTCACCCCTTCTAAATATTCCTCACACTTGGAAATCTTTTCCGTAGCAAAATCTAACGCAGACTGACCTTCACGTTGCCTTAGCGAATAAATTTCCGCTTCAATTTCACTTTGATTAAAGGTCTTTGGAAAAACGCTAAGAAACTGTTGCTTGAATGACGAATAGTCAAAAATCAGATTACTGCTTTTCATACACGTGTACCACTGATATGCACTACCTCTTAAAGCGGCTAGAGCAATTTTAAGTTTATCCCCCTCTGGGGTGCATTGTTGCTGAAAGTAATGCTCAATTTTCTTTAGGAATTGGCTTGAGGGGCCGCCATTGAATGTGGCTTCGAATGGCGCAATTTGCTGAACCATAATTACCCGAGGAAAATTTCCAGCAGGATTTTGTTCTACAATACTCATTTTTAAATAGTATATAAGTACTTGCAACAATTTTATCAATATAAGTTCACAGTACACAGTTTTTAATTTCAATTATGTTGTTCGTTACAAATTTAACGCTAACTACCAGGGTATATATATCTTTCGGGCGCCAGTATAGAGAATCTTTGCTCACTTCTACCCAGACTTGGGTGTATATAATTTGAAGTGGCACTCTATTTGAATTTGAAGCAAACACAGTTTATACATGAAACAATGTTTATTGATTTCGTTGCACATATAATTGGCTTTTACAGCAATAAGCATGCGTACTACTTGTACGGAATGTATAAACACAGCTTTCAAGAACAATATATTATTATACTCACGAACAGTAAGTCAAACCAGCAGTACTGCCACGTAAACTTCTGGCCCGCTAAGCACTAGCGCAGGATAACACCTTTTTAACCTTAACAACCTCTCTCCCTTTTATTAATGACGCTGCGTGGTATTTATACTAAGCGCGTATGCCGAAATTAGCATATCTGAAGCAGCTTCTTTAATTCATTCATTCAAAAGTTCGATTCTTGTGAATCGAATCTTGTGTATACCTTACAATCTGAAACTTAAAAAATGTGAAAACTCCTTTTAGATGCAAAGTGCGAACAAGTAGAAAAAACGGTGCGTTTCAAACAAACAAAAAAAATGTAGAAAAAAAAGACATTAAAAAGTGCTCATAAAAGGAACTCAGAAATTATGAAAATTATGATTGTAGAAAATTTAAAGCATGAATATTAGACAAATAATAGGAAAATAACGAATTAACAAAATGATGTAAAATGATATAAAATTTAAGGGGGTCCAGGACACAAAATTCCTCAAATATTCGAAAATTTTTCTATTGCATTAAAAAACTTTGTGTTCTTTTCCGCTTAAAATGACATTTAAATCATGTTTCTATCTTAATTAGAACACGAGATATTATTATTTTTTACACCATTTAAATAGCAGCCAATCTTTGTTTAAACCTGTAAATGCGCTTTTACTATATCATGGGTTTTTCACCATTTCTCGTCTTTAAATTGTCATAAGTCAAGAACAGTTAAAGATAAATGGTTCAAACTTGGAGCATGTCTTTTTCATTTATTTTACTTTAATTTTAATAAAGCAAATTTGAAAAGAACAAATTACTTTTGAAAATACGATTTTTTTAAATGTATAATTTTTTTTGTAATTTTCACTCTAAATATTTTAAATTTTTTTAAATTAATATTTAAAAAACCCAGAATCAAAACTAAAACTTTTATTTCTGTTTAATTAGATGAAAAATTTTTGAAATTCGACAAATAATATTTCGAGTTATAGCAATTTTAAATTACCCCACATTTTAAAAAATTTTAAATTTTTAAAAAAACTTTATGAGAAGTTTTATGATGTGATTTTGTTTACAAATTATATGGTTAACCATCACAAAAAAAAATCAAAATTTTAACTCAATAATTTTTTTTTAATGTGTCCTGGACCTCCTTCAAAAATTTATAACTGCTCAGAAATGATTACTGTAAATGAAAGATTTGTCATCTTGAAAGAGAATGCTGCGAGTTCATAGTAAATAATTATCAAACAGATGTTAACAATTTTGCCACGAAAATCAAGAAGAATTTAGAAGTGATGTAATTTTCCGTAATACTTTTAAGTAAATAACATTTACTGTGAAAGTGACTTTCGTCCTCCCCTCTCTTTTCTGATTAGTCCTATTTTTAATTTTCTGTATTTTTAAATATAACTTACGTCTTGGAAAACTTATTGCTCCACTCAGATATCCAGTCTTCGGGTAATTTTTTTTATTAATTATATTATTTCCATGATACTCCAATATCTACAACCTCAAACAAAGATATGTCATGAAGTCCTGCCCAATTTCAAAATTTGGAAAATATGCACGTTTAGGCGGAAAAATAATTTGAAACCGATAAAGCAAGAGACAAATCCTCGCGACGCCTGATGTCAAAGGCCGTTCATATCACAGAATCAAAATTCCCACCAGTTTCCTCCTATTCAGGTGGTCTCGGCTGTTCGTGGCATTACGCTATTAGGATCTATATTTGTTGGGAATCGACCGTATAAATTTTGGTAGAAACCTTCTTCCTACTGAAATGGAATATGATCTGGCGTTAAAATGGGAAAACTTGGAATTTTGTTAAAATATTAGAAGAGGGTAATCTGCAATTTCACTTAGCAATAGCGCTGAATGTCTTGCTTTGTTTGAATAATTATAAGCTCTATTTTGATTTTTAACTAAATGTTTTGCGCTTGTAGTGTGGAACTGTCTGTTCATTTAAAAAGTTCGACCCCTTTCCCTTTTAAACGACAAAAAATTATTTGTTAATATCTGGTATAGTCAAATTTTTATTCACCAAGACAGATATTATTAGCCACTGGATTCTTAGAATGTCGTAAAAATGGTGAACATTTTTAAGTAATTGGTAAATTAGGCCCTCGTGAAGAAAAAGCGTTTTGCAATATAAGTGTCATTAACAACGTATCCTTTTATAAGTAACGATGAACCGAGATTAAAACATGGTTTATTACCGCCACACGGCGATGACACAATAAACCTCTTAATTTAGCTAATAGATGTGTATGTAAATCATGTAAACAGGTAGCAAACAATAAACAATTTATTTCGATCAACTAAAATTGCTACTTATATGAAACATGTTTACTAGTGTTTCCTTGTAGAATATTAGATCCCTACTTGCATTAATTCTAAGTAGTAGTTGGATATAAAAAAAATATTCCTCTATGATTCATATTAACTTGTACGAAGCTTTACTTTGAGTGACAACATAAGCTGTCCCAAAACTTCGCAATAAAATGCTTTTCTGAAGCTATATTTTAATAAGTTAGTGGTTTCATGTTAAGAGAGATAACAAAGATTAACAATTAGAGCGAGAGAAAATCTTGTGTAATATATTTTCGGTTAAGGAAGAGAATGAAAAGTCTGCAGACACATTGTTCAAATGTTAGAGGAAGCTTAGTCACTAATACATACTGTTCTGATTTATCAAAATTCACTTCACTATAGTACTCAAGTAATAGAGAAAAGTATTACCCAGTAGAAAATAGATACTTTTGTGTTAAGATATTATTTATCAGTTAAAAATGCTATTTTCTAATACGTTAAAAAAATAAAAATTGACATACATACTATTATATATTTCATTAGGACCTGAGGTTGCCTATTGGTAGGGCGTCGGCTTTGGTGCTGAGATTGTTCGGATCGAATCCCAACAAGCGCCATTCAATACCTTCATGTCTAGGCTGGATTTGCGCACTTTAAATACGTAGATTGAAACGACCCCTATGAGGTCAGAGAGGATGGGACAGGGTACGCTCCCCCTAGATGTCCCTGGGGGTTGCTCGATCAAAATTGAGGTGGCACCTTGCTAAATCGGACTCTGGCCATTGTGATAATGATAAACCGGTGCCGTTATAAATTGGAGCCGCACCCCTGAGCCCGCTAGCCTGTATGGATCTGGTCTGGAATACTTCCGTCCATTGAAGAATTAGAAACAACGACATTGACATATGTATTTCGTTGATTTTAAAAGCTGTATTTGCAATCTTATTGCAATGCTCTAATGGGTGTTGAAATTTCTTAAATAATATTTTGAAAAACATATGTTTTTTTCTTTAATAGAATCAAGTTAATATCACTGAATCCGAAATATACGTTCATGTCGTAGTTATTAACTAACAAATAAAGCATTTACACACTTGTACATGGAAAATATTGAATTGAATTCCAAAACTTTTTAGGAAATGAAAAGAAAAACATCATAATGTATAACCCCCATTAAAGTCATCCATTTTCATGAGTAGTTTTCTAAAGACTTAGTATATTTAGTATTGTCTGTGGCGTGTTCAACATGTATCTTCTGTAAAACAATTTCAGAAATAAAGCAAAGAAGAAATAAAGCAAAACAAGAAAAAAATATGGCTCAGATAAAGGAATTTGCCGTATCTGAGGGCCTAATGACAAGGCCAAATTCTGAATCATTAAATTGTGACAAAAATATCTTTGAGCTATATTGATGGTAATATAATGAAGAATTGTGAGAAAAAAAACTACTTTGGGAAACGTTGATGGATAATGTCTCCATATATAATTGTAAGAATGTGTATGTGTTTAAGTTATATTAGCTTTGTATAATTAGCAAAGCAATATTGTCCTTCTAGATTTTCGGTAAATCTTCCTTGAAGAATTGCTTTCTAGATTTACAGGAATTTTATCTGTAATTTTTAATACTTTGTAACACTTATTTAGGAATTTTTTTATTTATTATACCTCTCAAAGTAGCTACTTTGAAATTTTTTTTAATTATTATGTTCTAGATTTATTTTCTTAATGAAGATGATCCTGGTTTTAAAATTTGCTCCATATATATATATATATATATGATGTGATGAACTATTTGAATTTTCATTCAAGTAGTATTTTGAATACATTCAAGAATTTTAAGAGAAGGTGGCGAAACATTATTTAAAATATTCCTGCATTTAATGAAAGAGAACCTAAGTAGAGCGTTGGTCTTTGGAGTTTGCAAGTAAATTAGCAAACATTTCCTTGTAGCTTCGCATCTCAAAAGAAGGTGAAGAAATACGGAAGCTAAACTAAAAGGTTTATTTATAGGCTCAACCAAAACGAATTTCTCCTTCCATTCTCCTAGAACACAAGCCTCTACTGTGATATACATATACCAGATGCATGTGTGAACTTGATACTAAACAAACATTTCCAAACTGCTAGAGGCTTCCGAGCTTTCTTTTTTCTTTAAGCTTCGAAGATTGTTCTGATTCATTATTAGCTTGGCATCAAGTATTCGAAGTAAAAAAGAACTATAAATTTATTAAATCTGCTAAAAGACGCAATAATGGTGATATATAATAATTACAAGATAAAAAGAACTTTTTATATACCACGTTTTTGAAGCGCAACCTTGCGGATTTTTTCCGAACTAACTTTTCATACTAAACAAAATTAACTGAAAATGAATTCAATTCTTCTTAAAGAGGGCTAAAAGTATTAAAATAATGCATTGTCATCGTGTTCTGATCTATTCTAAAAGTTTCAAATGTCTAGCTAGTCGGGAAGTTAGTTAAAAATCGATTGCAAGATTTGTACTGGACAAACACACGAACAAGAAAGCGAGTTAATAAAAACGTGGTAAAAATTATTATTTGTTAGTGCTGGTGACAGGAATAATACCGAATGAAACCACTGTTTCCGCTCTGAAAGCTATTTTTACCACAATTATTAATATGGTGAGAATGATGCATTTGGCATTTGAGAAACATTTTCAAAATGATATGGGTTCAATGTTCTAGTCAGACATAAAAGTGTATTGAATTTCTGCAGACAATTTGTGGCTAAATCCAAGTGTATTCACAAATTTCAGAAAATGCTATTAACTTGTGAAATATTTATTGCAGTATGTTTCTATTTTCAGCGGGATTTACTAGAACTAGGGTGGTAATTTACTTCCTGAGGTAGTAAAATCAAGTTAAGGGGATAAACTTTTTTCAGCAAGGTGAGAATATAGTTTGTGAATTTCTTTTCTCAGAAATTTGAAACTTAAAAGATGAATCAGAAAAATGTATAATATACTTATTAAAAATGTGATAACCAATTCTTAAGCATATTTAGAAAGTAATGGAGAAAGCCTGATTTATTTAAAAATCTATTTAAAAGTATTTTTATTAACATTAATAGGTTGACATTTTTAGTTTGAAATTACTGCATCAAGAGCGTTTAACATTTCCCTTTTCTGGTAGATAATTTGTTTTAAATAAATATTTTTTTTTCAGCTCGTGAAATTTTTTAAGCTCAAGTATGCATATTTGGTGTTTCTACATTTTTAGAAATTTTTTTATTCCAACCTCCAAGTCTCCTCAACGTTCGAAATTAAAAAAATAATGCATTATAATACAGATCATTTTAATATTTTAAATGGAATCTCGACAAAGTATTCTAATTCTTTCCTTAGATATAACTAAAAATTTGCATGGTAACTCTCCTAACAGCTTCCTAGATAAATAACTTCAAAAGCCATTTTTCTTGAAAATTCTAATTAATATTTTTCAAAAGCTGTCTTAAAAACTATTACAGCAAAATTCTTTTAGTGAGTTATTCCTATGTCTTAATTAATGTCAACTAAAATTTTTGCATTTCTGTATGCATTTCTACAAATTTTAGAAATACGTATACTCCAAAACTGAAAATAACTTAAAAATATAAACAAAAATAAAATCGTGTATTAAAAACTGATAATTGCATTTAATGTTAAACCCTTCCAGATCATTACTTTTAAAAGTAAAATTTTTTATCATGGAACTAATTTTAATATTTTAGGGCCAAATGCGTTTAATATTTATGAAAGCAAATCCGTACACCACTGCCAGGCGTAAAAAAAAAACTTAATATTTAAGCATATATTCTGTAAAATGTATCATTGCGTTATAGGAATAGTTAAAATGCGTTTATTTAAATTGAAGTTGAAGAGCAAGTTATCATATGCGTTAAAATTGGAATCTAAGGGAAATTGCAAAATGATATGAAGTCTTGAAAATGATGAAAAATGAGGGCATTATTTTATGGTTTAAAGTTGGAAAAGCGACATAAAAAAGTTGTATTAACATAATGAGGAGCTGTGGGAAATAATTTTAAACACTTTTACCTCCAACTTTAAGAATGAAAGAGGAATTAATTTGGAAATACCTTAGTAAGCTTTAGGAACAACAAATGCATTTTAGTTTGGGTGTAACTGAAAGGTGAAATATAGTTTGTGAATTTCTTTTCTCAGAAAGCTGAAACTTAAAAGATGAATGAGGAAAATGTATAATATGCTTATCAAAAATGGGGAAAGTAACTATTAAACATATTTAGAAAGTAATGGTGAAGCAGGATTTAAAAAAAATCTATTTAAAAGTAATATTTATTAATATTATTACTTTGACATTTCTAGTTTGAAAATACTGCGTCAAGAGGGTTTAATATTTTCCTTTTTCTGGTAGATATCTTATTTTAAATAAATAATTTTTTTCAGCTCGTTAATTTTTTAAGCTCAAGGATGTATATCGGGTGTTTCTACATTTTTAGATATTTTAAAATTATAACGTTATAAAAAACGGAAATGAAAGATTATTTCAAAAACTTTACGATGTTCGGTGAAAAATAGCCTGTTGTGTAATATCAGGTACAAACAAAATAGATCGTATACTTTTCATCTGTGTTATTTTAAAATCAATAAACCGTGAAACCTCAGAGAATATTAGTTTTGACGGAACTGTTTACATTTTTGAAGATTTATTTACCGTAGATGAATTTTATCAAATAATGATAGTGACATATTTTATTCATACAAAAGTATACGGAACATTTTAAGTACATGACCCTTAGGCAATGCAAACTTGTAATTGAAAATTAAAATAAAAAAAATAAAATATTTGAAAATCCATGATTTATTTACTAAGCTGTTCCAAAAGGAATAAAATTCTTTTAAATTTCTTATATTCATAGAAATGACAAATAAACCGAGTAGTGCTTTCAGTTTCAATCTTTCTGTTTTCATTCTGTGTTTACGCATATAAATCACAGATACATATACACATTTAAACAAACTTTTATTTAAGACAATGCGTAATTTTCTACTACAATGCATTTCTTCAAAAATATTTCTTAAGCACATAAATCACAGTTATTTTTTTTTCTTTCAAGTGTTTTTTACACTAGAAGAGCCATGTAACTGCAGGTTAATGTTATGTAAATTTTGTTACGCCTTGTAATCTACTCTCATTAGAGACTGGAGGTAATTTTAGTTATTATTCTAGTGTTGAAATTTTGTTTCTCTATGTTGTTTTACGATAATTTTTTTTATATATATATTGTGATATAAAATTTTAAAGCATTTACTTTCTCACGAAGGTAGGAATAATAAATTGAAAATTGGCAAGAATAATTAACTGCCTTATGAAATTAATCTTCAAGTTATAGAAAAATATTAAGTTTTTTAAAATTTTTGTTTTATACCAAAATTTAGTATTTCATTAAACCTTCATGTAAATTATTTTTAGTTTTTCTTAATTCCGGTAATTTTCTCTTTGATAAAAAAATTCAAATGAATAGAACAACATAAGTAGAACTACAGCATAGCAAATAAGACCTGTTACACACTGAGATCTGAAGTTTAATTTCTCCCAAAAATTGATAATTGAAATAAAAGTTGGAGCTAAAACTTTTGGCTAGTTGCTTTAAAGGCCTGTTCACATAGAATCCGTCAGCGTTTCTAGTATTGAAATATATTTAACCAATCTCAAACCTCCAAACGATTATCCACGACATTGTTAAGGTCATTGGTTGGCTTAAAATATGTAAATACGAGTAACGCTAACGCTTACGAATTGTATGGGAACAGGCCCTAAGATTTCTGATGCGTCTCCTATACACTATTGTGCCTTTGTAATTTTAAACCCAGCATTTTCTGGACGCAGACTAGATGAAAATCATGGATTAAAGAAAGGCATGGCAGAGTGGAAGGCAGAGAGAATTACATTTCACGTAATTTGACGAAGTTCCCTACAATCTTGAATCTCTGTACGTTTATTATTCCAGAGAAAGGCTAATGAGGCAGAAAAGAAAAGTCATAACTATGATTACACTAGTAGCGCAAATTGTGGAAACCTTTTAGAATAAGTGTGTTTTTAAGGATTAGTTCCGTAAAACTTCATTATTTTAAAAGAAAATCCAATAATGTTAATCATAACTGGAAAGATAATTTTTTTACAAAATCTAATGCAGTTTACTACTATACATTACCTTTATTGCATAAAAAGTTATAGCTAAATAAAAGCAGGAAGATAAACGAAAATGTCTTGTGTAAAGAGAGGGGATTTCTGAAACTCAATACTTACCAAACGGAGTGATTGCTTCGAGAACCAATGGGGCATTGCGATGCCCCAAAATGGATCCAGTAAGGTTTTAGTATGAGTTAGCTCACATCTTTTGCCATCATAATCGATAGCAAAACATATTATAATTCATATAAGCTAAAGTTGTTTGTATTATCTCAAAGTTAGTCACTATCTTTTGTGTATTTTTTTAACTAAGCTCTGCAACTTGTTTATGATGATGAATAAGAGTCGACTGGGCACTTAGAAAGAGGTGAAAAATAGTTGTTTTATGTGAAGAAGAAAACATTTACTCGGAAATTAGATGAAAATTAAGTGGAAATAAGGAAATGAAGAAAAACCAAAATAACCAAAGTGGGAATTTTTAAACTATGGAATAAGTATGAACAGACTCAGTCGATTCAAAGCCAAACTGGAAAAGTAGGTAAAGATCCATAAAACCGTGAGGTAAAAGAATGAAAAACGCCCGGTGGCGTAGTGGTTAAAAGCGTCAAGCTGCCACCCCACAGGTCCAGGGTTCGACCCTATGACTGGGCAGCCTTTCATCCCATGAGTGGGTCGATAAAATGAGGACCAAGCATGCTTGGGAACTAAACTCTGGGGATCCCACGTCATGACTGAGACATATGCTGTTTGACACCCCAAGCCCACGGTCAGAAAACGGAGATGGGTACCAAGGTCTTGGTTCACAGCGGATTGTTGCGCTATGAGTTTAATAGAATGAAAAAAACTGCATTTTAAAGACAGAAAAAAATTGCCTGAGACTATTTAAAATTATTTACGGGCATTGGTGTAAACATAATTGCGAGGAGTGTTTGACGTAGACTTTAAAAAAAAAATACAAAACAGATTAGAATGGACTATGAAGCTTATTAATTGGACAGAAGTACAATGTACCAATGTCCTCTGGAAGGACAAAAACATAGTCTTCATATCTCGTACTGATGGAACGAAATGTGTGAGAAGAAGTAAACGGAGGCAGGAGAAGATTTGCTACCAGAGTGCACAACACTAAGGCCGTCTGCACACGGGGCAACTCAAAAGAAACTGATAACTGACTCGAATCACAAACCAGTCCGTGTTGAGTTGTAACCTATGTAATTGAATGGAGCCACGCACACGGCGCAACTGGTTACAATCCCGGTCGACCGGGTTTGTAACCAGTTGCGCCGTGTGCGTGGCTCCATTCAATTACATAGGTTACGACTCAACACGGACTGGTTTGTGATTCGAGTCAGTTATCAGTTTCTTTTGAGTTGCCCCGTGTGCAGACGGCCTAACATTGAAGCATCCAGTCAGTGTTATGCTGTTAGGATGTATGCCATCAAAAGGTATGGGCAGAATTTGTGAGATCAGTGGCACTTTAAATAGCAAAATATACATTATTGATGTATTAAAATCGGGATTAATACCGTCAGCATATGAGGCAAAGTGGTGTAAGTCACATTTTCAACTTTTTTCATTTGAGGGCAAATATGTAATCTCCATGTTCAATTTATAGTGGAATTGTAAATAGTTATTATTTGCAACATTGTAATAACTGTTATGAATTATAATTTGTTCAATTTATGGGGGAATTTTTTGAAGTTTTTGCAGTTAAACTCTTTGACTTACACCCCTTGACTTACTGACTTACACCACTTTGCCTTTCACTGCCTCATATGACCTCTTCCGTGGTAATTAGATTTGAATATTTCATCAGGACTCTTCAACTTGTCATGTTTATTTGTCCTTATCTATGTATATAAAACAGTTCCATAACTGACTGACTCACTGACATACGACGCACAGACCAAACCTGTTTAAAAAATCTGTTTACAAAACCTGTTTACAAAATCCAACATTTTTAATAAAGTGCATTGTATTATATTCTAAATTAAATTTCCAATGTAGTGATGTGTGCTTTTGGGGTATATTACTAATATATGTTAGTGCTATAAAATGTTAAACTTCAAAAACACACATTTTCGAAAAAGGTTTCCACGATTTGCCCTCTAGTGTGTATTGTTCTAAAAATATGTAAACATCCTCCTTATTTCTTTTGATTAACTCTGTCACTGAGCTTTGTTTTAACTATCATAATTTCTTTCTTGCCAAGTACGCATTGTTACGTATCATATATATTTAAACTGTTCATTAATTCTCCTTTAACCCTACTCCTTTATTTTAGATGTTTATACTATAGTGAATGTATAATAAATACCTAGAAACAAAGTGTTCTCTTCGCAGACGCATTTTACCTTCTCGAAAAATCGTTTCCTTAAAAATGTAGTAATGAAATATTTCCAAAAAACAGCTTTACAAAAATGTTTTTTATGTAAGTTAATTATACACTCGAACTAAGTGAAACAAAGCTATGCAAGCAGCTATATGGTCACTTCCTTTTGTTGAATGATACTCCTCCAATGTACACAGACGATATCCCTTCCACAATTACATGTTTGAAATGAAAAAGATGAGGACGTACTATTTACAATATAACAGATCCTGTTTTACAAAGCGATTAGAGACATTTCTCCAGCAACCTATTCAATACATAGAAACAAGATAGTACATTCTGCAACATGCTTTACACATTCACAAAACTACAATATATAAGAACATGTTATTAGATATGATCTTTGTCATTAGGAATGAAGTGAGAAGTTTCTCTCGTGAGAACGCTACATAATGTCACAATGATGACGGTGAATGAGTTTCATCACGTCTCTTTACGTAATGTAATATCACAGTTCTTATTAAATGTAAATTTAGCTTCCTTTAATTAAAATCTAGCCCTTATTGAGAATTACCAACGTTAAATTTTATATAATATTTCAAGCGTAGTTATATAAATTTCAGTTGATCAAATACAAATGGAATAAACAGATTTTAATACTTTTTAATTAAAAGGCTTATTTCCTGGTAATATGCATGCTAGATATGTTTAAGTTCTTGAAAGAGGTGTTTGAAGATATTAGTCATTTAATACAGATTTTTTTATGATAGCCACATAATGCAATATGCTTAATTTCTTACATAATTCTTCATTTATTATTAAATTAACTTTATAACTAAAATGCTTTTGCGATATATTAATACTTCAAATGTTTACATTTATAATTAGGGAGTTCTTGCATTTATGGATATCCACTCAAGCAGTAAATATAGCAGGGTAAAGGGAAATTTAATGCATAAGTATTTTTTTCCTCATTTACACCTTATGTAGTCATGTCTCTCTCCCTCCCTCTCTCCTCTATTTGTTTGTCCTTCTATCGAATTTACAAACCCACAGCATGATATATATATATATATATATATATATATATATATATATATATATACTATAAAACAGGTCCATGACTGACTGACAGATAACGCACAGACCGAATTGCTGGACCTAAAGGGCTGAAATTTTGTATGGCGATTCTTCTTATAGTGTAGGGGTGCACTACGAAAAATTTTTGAAAAATTCTTCTTAGATTTTTAAAACTAAATTTTTAAGCTGGTTTTGTAACTTTTTTAAGTTTGCATTTAAAATAATAATCTCAGGATTATAAAATTTATATCACAAGAAAGATCATAAAATTTCCTTTAAAATGAAATCTTTTTAAAATATTTACCTCTATTTTCTGATCCTTGGTGAATTTTTAAAGATCAATTTTTAGAATTTTATTTATTAAATGCTAATTTTTATTTATTAAATGCTATTAAAAGCTAAATGCTAATTTATTAAATGCTAATTTTTATTTATTAAATGCTATTAAATTTTATTTTTGTGATACTTTAAATTAATTTTGCATCACGTGCATAACAATGAAATAAATTAACAAAAAAATATTAAAATGCAGTTAAAGATAAAAATTTAACCACCAGACTAACTGAAATGGAAGTTTTTTAAGAATTTAATTCAAATTAGTATGTTTTATGGACATTAAACATACAAATTAATTGCATACGTTGGCCGTTGTATTTAATTTGAATTTTTTCATCTACAATATTTTGTATATAAAAATATCCGTTATGATTTTTTTATAAATATATTTTTTTTACTTTTGGGGGGCATTAATTGCATACATTGACCGTTGTATTTAATTTGAATGAACTCCGCAGTGAAGCACGGATATTCAGCTATTATATATATATATTATTTAGATTGTTCAATACACGTATAACTCACTGAAGACATCATGACAAACGCCAGCAGCCATCAATAGCAAATGAAAATGAAAACGTGTCATATCGTTCCCTATATACGAACGGTCTACTTGAGAGTTGGATCTCTCTATTTTAGCATAAGCGTAGCCACATGGTCGAAGATTGACCGCCCAAAAAATTGACTCTATCATGAACAAGACTGAAAGAATAGTTTCGTACTAAAAAAGCCATCGACGCCTCTTAGAGTGGATAGTGAGCGCTGGCGTAAAAATATTGATCCCAGACTTAATGAGTAATAGAATAAAAATTACTTTTCAATCTGCATTTCAACTAGTTTCAAACATGGATTAAGAATAGAAAGGGCGGGGGGATATTTTAAAAGGGTGTAAAATCAGGCACTCGTCGGTCAAAGTCTGCAGAAGGCTTGATGGATGACTGAAATTTTCACGGTAATGACCTTAGAAAGCCTCAATATTACTGGATAATGATAGTTTTTTTATACGCACAAAGTTTTTTAGTTAATTACTTTAGTACTATGCATACTTTCATGAAATCATCAAGCTGTAGACACCAACAATAGAAAATTTTATGAATATATTAGTTCTGCGGACTTGGTAGGAAACATATACGTATTGTTTCGCAAGTTATTCCGTTCGTAATGGTTAAAGACTAATACGAAAATAATAAATGGTTAAAACTAGGTATGGTCGCCAACAGAACATTCTTACGCGGACACATGTACTCATAACATACATGTACTCAAAATTAACTGAATGTTTTGGTATACTGCTGACATTAGACATATCAATGCTATATTATAATAATCTTTGTTTCGTATTAATAAAAATATATAATAGTCCTTTTTTAATATATTATTTGTTTTTGTTGCTCAATAAAAAGCGTTGTAAGAGATTTTATTTAAATTGCTTTTACTAACAAGAAATGAGACGTACAAGAATATGTATAATGAAGTAAATTAGTTCATATATCGTATATTCAAAAATAAGGCATTCATAAATCATGTATTGAAAGATTTTCTCCGTGCTGTGAACATAATGTAAGCTCAATATGGCATGTTTACACCACGGCTTTGTACCAATCCAAGTATACATAGTAAAAACACGTACTCCTGATACTTTATGTATACATACTTTCCTTTTGGACGGGTATGAGTATCCTATTCATTAATATTTCTCATATAGCAAATCTCATAAGCAAATAATTTCTCATTTTCTCAAACAAAAACCTAATTGAAAATCGGGATCTTCTACTATTAATATTTTCGTTTTCATTTATGAAAACAAGTTCATGAATATTTATTATTTTCCCTAGCGACTTAGTTTGCTACCAACTGAGAGATTATTAAGTAATAAACTGATACTGAAAGATTATTAAGTAATAATATTAAGTATTAAGTAATTTAAAAAATAATATAATATTCGAGGAATATCTATCTCAAAATTTTATTAAAAATGAACAGACCGTAACCATCCAACTTTCTCCGATGAAGAACTTTGCCTAAAATTTCAGAGAAGTTTAACCATATAACACAATATTAAAGTTTTAAAAGAATTAATTCTTTTTAAAATTTTCTCAAAGATATATTTTTGTTATAAAGGAAATTTATATGCTTATACACCCAAGAGAACAAATTTATGTAAATAAAAGAGATCGTTACCTTGGAACGTTGCTGTTATGTTTTAATATGCACATATGCGTACGGGTTTCTTTTAACACATGAAGTGCTAGAAAATTTCTGATAGAAGGACAGCTAAACGTAAGATTAGGATCCAAGCATACTGTATTTTTCATATAGCCCTCAGCTCACTGTATTGAACCTCATTGTATTGAACCTCAGTTCACTGTATTTCCTGTATTAAACCATGTTGAAATGCACAAATATTTTAAATGACTGATATTATACATCATATAACAATTAAATAGTTAGAACACATCAGAAAGAGTGGCAGTAACATAACATTATAAAGAGATTGATATTTCAAATAATTTTGAGAGTATGATTAAAATAATCTGTATTAAGTGACTAATATCTTCTCTAATATACATTCAGTAGTTTATTCAGTCACAAAAAGTAGTTTACCCTAATGTTATATGCAAATCATTGCAGTGAAAACTATATAATGCTTTGATAAATCCGACAATAATTTTTCAGATCATTAAAGAAATAATGCTTATTTTTTTACAAAATATCAAATTCATTGTCTCTTATAAAATTCTGATATTATGTCAAATAGGATAGAATAGTATTTCAATGTTTAACTCTATAATTTTTATATCAGTTAGCCCATATATAGTATAATTATTTTTCCTTGTACCAATAAATATTTCCTGCACCTATAAAACACTGCCTCTCGTCCCGGGGGCCACTGTTCCAGAATTTAGAAAAATGGAAAAATAGTCTTCCTCGTTCTGAGCTTAGTCCCAGTTTCAAACTTTGGACCCTCATTTGTTAGTAAGAGACACCTTGGCAGTAGGTACTAAGAGCTGTTTATTTTAGTACCCTATGTCGGAAAAACACTCTCTTGTTCTTCCTCTTCTTCAGCGAGTGGGATAGGTTCGTCCTCCTCTACCGCAGGAGGATCCTCTAAAATCCGGAACGGCAACCGAATGCAGACGGGCCTGTCGACGACTCCCAGGAACGCCTTAATCTTCACTTCGTAACAGACGGTCACTCCGTACGGGTTTTTATCCTTGACCAGCTCGGGAACTGTCGACGGGGCCAGCCTCAAAGCGGGTCCCGTCAACCCACCTTCGATCGCGAGCGCCACGGGATATCGGAGCTGCGAGCCAGGTCTGATGGTGAAAACCCGGGAAAGGCAAGAGCCCGGTCTGACAGGGTGACCGGGCTCGGTTTCGGCTGTGCCGACGATGTTTTTGAACCGCCCGTTGGTGAACATGCACACGTGGACGTGCTGCACGAGTGCCACTCTCACTTTGTGAACGGTGCGGTTGCTGGAATTGTCGAGGGCGACGTGTATGTGCACGGTGTCGTCGTTCCTGTACGCCTCCTTGTCCAGTCGGGATTCCAGGCGAAGTCTTCCGGAACTGAAAACGAAAGCCCTGTTGAGAGCAGAACAGGGAGGGTTCGGGAAAGGGCTTGGACTTCGGTGAATGCAGCGGAGAGATAGGCGGACGAGACTCCTTTTCGACGGTTTCTCATCCGGACGGGTACCTGAGAAAAATATTTTAAGTTAAAAAAAAATATTTAGGAGAAAGCATCGTTTGAAATAAATATCTTGGTACATACTTTGTAAGGTATACATAAGATTCGATTCACAAGAATCGAACTTTTGAGTGAATGAATTAAAGAAGCTGCTTGAGATATGCTAATTTCGGCATACGCGCCTGGTATAAATACCAAGCAGCTTGATTAAAAGAAGGTTTTGTTAAGGTTGATAGATAAGCGAGTTGAGGGAGCTACGATGTAAGCAGCTCCAGGTGCTATCCTGCGCTAGTGCTTAGGGGGCCCAAAGTTTACGTGGCAGTACTGCTGGTTTGACTCTCTGCTGCTTTGTGAGTATGGCAACGTGTATTTCTATTGAATGCTAATATATATATTCCGTACAAGTAGTATTTCTCCAAATATTTTATATATATTTTGCAATTTATTATACAGGGTCCCCACCTATATCCGTTACACCCCCCATAACTTCTAAACGGTGACAGCTTAGGCCATAAAGTTGGTGTCTAGGTATAGCAAAAAAGCTATGCGATACTCGATGAGACAAGTTATAACGCCATCTGTCGGCAAATTTTGGAATTAGCGTTTTTATCTCAAAAACGGTACGAGGTACGGGAAAAAAGTCAGTAACAAAGGTGTTCAGCATC
This sequence comes from Dolomedes plantarius, assembly GCA_907164885.2. Lineage (NCBI taxonomy): Eukaryota > Metazoa > Arthropoda > Arachnida > Araneae > Dolomedidae > Dolomedes > Dolomedes plantarius. Next base: position 126,071,639 of record OU015495.1, read on the forward strand.
ATTGATTTAGTAAGAAAAGACACCTTTCGTACATTAATACTCCAAACAGAATGTAGAAAATCAACATTTGATTGGTCGTGATTTTCAACATTATGGCTTCGTGAAACGCGAGCGAAGCTCGAAAAGACCACGAAAAAGCTCGAAAGTGTATAGTGGCTAATGGAGAGAATTTTCAGCAACATAAATAGATAATCCTGAAGATAGGGAAGTATCTTAGTTTCTTTCTTCCACTCTTTATCACATGACAATTTTCGAAATCGTGACCAAACAAATGTTCCTTTTCTACATTCTATTTTAAGCATTAATGTGCGCAAGGTGTCTTTTCTTACTAAATCGATGATGCTGAACAACTTTGTAATAGACTTTTTTTCCTGTATCTCGTACGTGTTTGAGATAAAAACACTAATTCCCGAATTTGCCGATAGATGGCGTTGTAACTTACCTTATCGAGTAGCGCATAGCCTTTTTACTATACCTCGACACCCACTTTATGGCCTAAGCTGTCCCCGTTTAGAAGTTAAGGGGTGTGTAACGAATTTAGGTGGAAACCCTGTATTTTCTAAATATTTATAAAAATATTATGTCACAAATATTATTAAATTTTAGGGCATAAATATTGCCCTTTTCTTGCCTAACAGAAAATATTTTAATTTTCGAGAAGGACTGTTTCGGAACGATATATGTCTTTATTTAATACTTTTTGGATACTGAAATAACAGCAAAAGTTTTGATTAGCAGATCGACATATATGAATATATATACTGAGAGGACCTTTTAGTTAGACATATATCCCTACAATGGACATTCCATATCCACTACAATTAATTTAAGACTCCATAGCTTGAGGGACTGTAGAACACATATATTTTTCCATGTATATCTTTCTTTCCTTCTTAAGGAAAGGTATAGAAAGGTACAGAGATATCTTTCCATGGATATCATCCTTTTTTGGTTCCGCAAGGAAAATATCTCGCAGCTGTTGAAGTATTTTAAACTGAAATCATGCTATTTGTATACACCACTTTCCCTTTCACATGCAAAGAAAAATTTTAAACTACTTTATCTATATCTACGGAGTCACACGAACAAAAATAATAATATCCTGTACCTAACCTGAATAATCTGCACTAAATAAATATTATCTAATGAGATTTCTTCTTATAAGATAGAACAGACTGACATGTGCAAAGCACTTACCGCTTAAAATGTTCCACCCTGTCTGACAGGTATTACCATTAAGTTACTTCATAAAACTAGCTTATACTAACAGTATTGAATCATAAACCTCTTCCAAGAAATAAATCTATCTAAAAGTCCCAAGTCATTTTAATCTGACTTCAGTGAAGGAATTCATTTAATGTATTTCAATTACAATACCGGTTACTCAAAATTTCTGTCTACTGCCTGTAATATATTCTAATCATAAAACTTCCGGGTTTTGTCTGGAAGTTTGGCTTGGTTTGGTTTGGAGCTCTACGTTCCACTTTTTGCTACACGAGGGCTAATTTGACCGGGACCTACAGTTTAAAGCCGATTCCAAACTGCTACAAGCATCAATGCCAACAGTGGGACTCGAACTCACATGATCTAAACCGAATGCCAGGGCCCTAGATATTCGGCCGTCACCTGGACGTCTTTTAATAGGATACTGTGTAAGATATACAAAAGATTCGATTCACAAGAATCGAACTTTTGAGTGAATGAATTAAAGAAGCTGCTTGAGATATGCTAATTTCGGCATACGCGCTTAGTATAAATACCATGCAGCGTCATTAATGAAAAAGTTGTTAAGGTTGAAGGAGGTGTTATTAAAGTTGATAGATAAGCGAGAGTGAGCTACGAGGGTATGCAGCTCTAGTGCTATCCTGCTCTAGTGCTTAGGGGGCCCAAAGTTTACGTGGCAGAATTGCTGGTTGACTTACTGTTCGTGAGTATTGAAAAATATATTGTTCTTGAAAGCTGTATTTATATATCTGTACAAGTAGTACGTATGAATCTTGTTGTTAAAAGCAAAGCCTACATGTGCAAGAATAGTCAATAAACATTGTTTCATGTATAAACTGTGTTTGTATCAAATTCATTTAGAGTGCCACTTCAAATTATATACACCCAAGTCAGGGTAGAAGTGAGTATACATTTCTCTATAACTGTTACGCCGCTTCGGAGGTTAGCTTTACCTGAAGATTTGAAATCGTCTTGACACATGTGTTATACCCTAATGCTCTCATCTTATGCTAACTTTCTCATGCAGGAATGTTATCACAAAATAACTTAATGAGATACAGAATAATTGGATAAAATTGATATAACTTGAATTGATAGAATTGATGGTATTCGCAGAACTGATATAATGTGATATGAAGACAACAAATGTTCATTCAGAGTGAGAGAAAAATAGATAAAAATTGTTTATTTGTCCGAAAATGGCAACATCTCGATAATTCACGATGTAACTGAATGAAACAGACCGTACATTGACGCCCTCATCAGCTCAACTCACCAGTCTCGTCAATTTTGTGGCCTTAGAAACATGATAGTATTAAAGTGTTTCCCATGTTTTACTAACGAACTGCACAATGGAAATAAAGTGTACATCATATTTTTTCATATAGTTATAAGCATAACATAAAGTGTTATTGCAAAAAGTTAGCACGGGAGACTGCAATATTATGCAGTTATACTTTTCAATATGTGTCACAAGAAAATTACTGTAGACGTATTACCTAAATTAACTTCAGGGGGGAGATCACCTTAAAACCTTAAAAAAACTCAATGTTTTATTATCATTTAATTTTGAAGAATGGAATATAAGGAATCTTTTGAAAAAAATTAAGTCGATATTACAATTAGAACCGATTTTATGGCCAAATGTATAAAGCTAGTAGTAAAGTAATTTATAGAAACTTTAAAATTTAAATGGCTTTATCTAAAAATTGCTATTTTCAAACTTGTGCGCAGTATTTCTTCAAAACTAATCGTCACAAATTGCTAAAATTTTGTATACATGTATATCTTGTATGTTTACACAATTTCTACCTAAATTTAAGTAAGTACATACTACTAATTTTTTTACAGAATTTTTTTTTTTAAATTTATGATATTTTTTGTAGATTACAATACATTTGCCTGAAAAAAATATTTTATGTGAAATATGGTAATTATTTTTGGTGTAGATTAAAGTATAATCAATGGATAGAATATATACAAATAATTTAATATATATCTCTTATAGTTCTTAAAAAACATCTGCGTGCAGTGCATTGACTTAAAATTCATTTTTCATAAAATATTAATTTTTTTATTTAAAATAATTTTTAATAATCTCACAACAATTCTGCTTTTGTTTTCTAATAGATAAAGCTTTGTACACTTCACCCTAAAAAATGGTTTATGTTAGTTAATAATTAACTGTTTGGCAATGCATTAAGCTTAGTAGTAAAATCAGTGTATTTTTGCGCGTGCAAAGGTAATCTTCCACCCCTTTTAAAAGTAGTGAATAAATTTGTCATATTATATACCACTAGTTGGTACACGTCAAAACATAATGGCTGGATAGTAATTGAATGTACTAATATACAAATTATACTCGACACATCATTGCCAAATGTTGAAAATCATAATAATGCGCGGAAAAAAATTAATATGTTTAAGCGGCCTCGAGCTTAGTATATTAAGCCAGATTTAAAAATGCCACTGAACACGGGCAGAAAAATATTTTTTAAATTGTAAATTATCGCTAATTAAACAGCGCGAAATAAACAATTTCCATCAGGTTTAATCTTATATTTCGCAAATATAATTATCATAAAAATAAAAATCACAGAGAGAGGTCTAGAGAGACTCCTCGGAATAAACGTGCTTATCATAAAAACATGTCACTGAGCATGCGCAGAAATAGTGAGTTTCTAAAGCCAGATTTAAACATGCCACTGGGCATGCGCAGAAATCAATTTTGAGTTGTAAATTATCGCATATCAATAGAAATTGTGGTTACAGAAACCAAATTTGATAAATCTACAGATTACATTCTTTCGTTTAAGACCAAAATGAAGTAAAATCACTCAGTGGTTTCCTCTCACGGACTGCCCAAAAAGTCGGCTTAGCAACTTAAATATATAGATTTTTAAGAGAAATTTCTTTTACTACTAAAAGCAGTTGCAAATGTTTGCTGCAATGAGTTGCTTCCTTAAACTGTATTAGCATTAGTACCTGGGAAGACCTTAAGGTCGTATGTCACTCCCAGAGGACTGCCTCCATAGGTTCGGGCAGGCTTCAACCCTACGGAATGTGGTGCATGGCCTGTGACGTAGACTGTTAATGCATGGGCGTCTGGACCAAGTTTTTTAAGCAGATGCTGTTGGAGTGCTGTTAAAGGACGTCTTCTTTCTCCCGAGGGGAATATCTGTAGAAGAATTAAAAATATTGCACATAAGAAATTAGCATACTTAGGAAAGGTTTTAAAATCACATGATGAGTTTTGCTCTTAAGGGCCCAAGGGACTTTCAACCTCGAAATTTTAATTTCATATTTTTATCTGTATAAGCAAAAGATAATAATTTATAATTTATTTTACTACATTGAAGACCTTTAAATCCAAACTAGGGATATTCTGGCCGAATAATACCTGGTTTTCAAAAAAAATTTCAAAATTTTCTAGCATTTTTCAAAATGCTACATGTGCATTCCAAATCATTTAAAAACCTTAAACTTTTCAATATAAGTTTGCCGTACATATATAAACATAATTGTGCAATGATTATTTTTTTGTATAAATCTAAAGCCCTAAATAATTATTTTTTAATCTGCTTGTTGCTTTCTTTTATGTTTTTGCACGGTTTTGCTTTATTTCATAGTATATAAATTTTAAAAAAATATTTGTGGTTTCAAATAATGATGCACAGAATTTGCACAGGTTTGTGAAAAACACTTCAATAAACAATCCTGAGAAATTTGGAAGAAATCTATAGAAAATCAATGCGCATGGAGCTCTTTGAAAAATGCTAGCTTTTATGAAGAATATTTTGAAAAACAGGTCTTATCCTTCCACAAAATACTTATTAGTGAATTCTGTATGTCTTCAACTTAGTAGAAAATAATCTTAATTATACTCATTTTGCATATGAGAGTAAAATATTGATTTTTTTTTAAATGAGGTCAAACGTCCCTTGTCCCCTTAAGGCTGCTATGTACTAACCCTATTGGATTCGCTAGCCTCAATGTTAACATATGGAGAAAATTTGTCCACGGATTGCCGACTTGGATTCAAAGATTTTTTTTAAAAATTGTACACCATCATAGAGAAAGAAATTTTACATTTGTGTACATTTTTAGTTTTTTTAAATATGCAATTAATATTTTTAAATTTAAATTATTCGGGGAAAAATCTGGTATAGTGTTAAACGCTCATAAATTCCTTCGGTGGACGAAATATATAAAATGAATCCTGTAGCGCTTTGCAGAAAAGTTCAGGCTATCAGACAATACCAATTTTATTTGATTATTAGCATTTATGTAACTGTAAATAATGGACAAAAATATATTTTAAATAAAAAATTGGGAGAGAGCCATTACAATCCCTCAACATGTCAATCCTAAGGGGGTGGAATTCTTGAACTGTCAACTGGACTCCTCCCACCACAAGAGTCTGCAAGAAGAGGAAAACGGAAATACCATTTTTTTTCTTAGTACATAGCAGCCTTAATATCAGAAATATCCATTTGAAGTGTGTCGATTAAAATTTCTCCGTGGGTAACATAATACCATTTCTCTCAGTCTCAAAAGATGGGAGTGAGTATTTTTGTGTGTGCTTCAGCGTGTCAAACCCCGTTTAAAATAATTATATCATAAATTTTATATAACTTTCAAATAAATGTTTCTTAACTTAGGTTTAGTAAAAAAGTATTAATACTTAGCAGTTTTAAACCCTTGTTTTACTTAATTATTCAGGTAACTACTTTTTAGGACTATTTCATAGGACTATTTCAATATATATGTAAACAAAGATAACTTTATAAAATAATCCCTCATAGAAATAAAAGTTTACTGCACTGGTTTTTACTATTAAAGATATTTTTAATTTTTAAAATACTCCCCACGTTTGTTTCTTAATTAACTGGGGAAAAATCTATAAAGTAACATCAATTGCCTTTTTAATATCAAATAAAATATATAGTTAGTTCTAAGAAGTTTTTCTACAAACCATGTTTAATTGTAATATAAAAAGATAATATTTTCGACGAACAAGTCGATGTCTAAATGCCGTATTTGGGACAACAATTTATCTTGCGACATAAAAGAATCAATTACAGAGTTATTCAGAATGTAATATTTCTCAGAGGAGAAATCCCTTTCTTAGAACGTAACCTTGAACTTCACATCCAAGTTTCTTCGCAAGAAACGGAAGATGACATTAACTTTCTAAATTCCTTTAATCTGTTTAGTTGTTGAAGAGGATTTGGAAATAAAGGTTATGTTTATACATACACCCACACCCGCACAGGTTTGTTTTTTTAAGATATTATATGGTTCTGTTTCTTATTTACACTGTGAATCCTCTAACGGTCCAGGCGCACTATAAAGTAATAGGCATAAATATAAATAATTCCTTTATTTTCTACGTAGAGGTAGACTAACATAGACCGACTTGGGGCTTCAAATAATAACACAACAGTACCGCAACTTGCGGTACTAAGAAACTGAACTTTAAAGTCGTAACGAACCCTTTCATGCAGAATATACGTTCACTAACAATACCCGTAACCATCGGGCTCTGAAATAACTATCGAACTCGTGCAGCCACCTAGGCTAAATACTAATACGTGCTCTATCAGTTAAATACCGCTATCACCTTCAATCTAACTTTTCTCGACTCTTTTTTATCTCTACTAATAGCGTAATGCACTACCGTACAAATCTCCACTCCCTTCTTGGGCTCTTGCCAACTCAGCGTGTGTCACTTAAATAGATCAGACACCTGCTCCGAACTCACTTCGACTGGCCTGCACTGCGCAGCTACCAGAAATTTGCATCTGAGCAACACGCGAACCCTACAATATACATATTAAATTCTAACATCCTGAATCTGAAATATAATGTTTTGTATGGTGTTTTCATATTTGTTTTCTCTGTTTATCGAGTATTTGAAATATAATAATGTAGAATCACATTTTTAACTCTCATTTTGCATTTTACACTACACATAATCTATAAGTAATTTCCTTTTAAAAAGAAATGAATAACATTTAAATATTAAAGAATTTTCATTAAAATTGTACATTTGTATCAAAGAATCATCAATTTAAACGAATACTTGGCTACGGGGGATTCTTGCGCAGGGAGTAACAAATTAGTAGGTTCGTCAATTGCATTTCTTAGTACGTCTCATATAAAATTAGGCTTTAGAGTAAAAAGTAACGACAAACTAGGTATAAACTTTCTACTGGTCATTGCATTGTTGAGGAGTTTTGAAATATTGTGTTTCATTTCATATTAGAGAGGAGGTAAACTTCAGTCGATATTGTGACGTCACGTGTTTTAGGCGGTTCCCACGATCTGCGAAGAGACTTCCACAGCTGCAAGATTAAAAAAAAACACACAAGCCCTGCGTACCCCTACATTCTAAAATTCTGTGGAGGATTAAAAAACGATACCAACAAATGCCGCCAGAGTTTTTGGCTTGAAAGTTAATACCACGCATAGCGGTTTCTTGGGCAAGCTGTGGGTGTAACTGTTTGGAAAACAGAAGCGTCTCCCATCACCGTCGTATAGCTGTCTTTCTTAGCGATATCTCTATGCGACTTTGTCACTGGAATGTAATAAAGTTTCGGCGTTAAGAAGAGTTGTCAGCCGATAATCTGCCGCCCCCCCCCGGTTTGGGGAAAGCATTTTCTAAGAAGACGGCCGCCACCGAAGTTTTCAAGCCGAGAGATTGTCATGTAACATCGAGCTAGGCAGACGTGTTTTTTGGAAGCTACTGTTAAGACCATGGGTGTGGGAGCGTACGTTGCGAATCTGCACTTAAATTAATTGAATATGTTGTAATGGTTTAATGTTTAATTTTTTTTGTAAATAAATTTCCTTGTTAAGTTTCTGTTTAAAGAATTGGCCTTTTCATTATAATTAGGACTTTCATTACAATTAGGTCTTTCTTCGTCATGAATTCAGTAATAGTAATTTTAAAACAGCCTCAGAGACTAGCCTTAACAACCTATCATGATGCCACAACATTAAAAAGTAACGACTAACCAGGTGTGAACTTTCTACTGGTCATTGTATAGTTGAAGATTTTCGAAATACCGTGTTTCATTTCTTATTAGAGAGGAAACATATTTCAGTCAAGATTAAATCGCTGCTGAAACAAAAATCTTAAGAAATTGAATTTTATTTTTGAACAAAAATTTTCTGGATTTCGCTAACTTTTAATGTGAACTAGAATTTAACTAACATTTTCTCACTTTATTTTTGGTGATTTAACGCAAAAACTAGGAATTATATTTATTTGAAAAATCAAATTATTCTTGCAAATTCCATAAAAATACCCCTTTTGTTGATAGATAAAAGAGGGTAAACTATGAAATACGCAATGAAGAAAATAACATAACATTTATTATGCGTTTCTCCTGTTCCCATCATAATAAACATTCTTTCCCACAGTACGCAGTTTCTACATAATTATCTTACATTTATCCGAATTTAATGATTATCATTATCATTATTTTCTTCAATCTTTTGTTCCCATTTCAGAGTAAATTAATTAGGAAACGTATTTTCTCATTTGATCTGTTCTGAAAGCTATTATTATTCTTTTGACGACAAAACATACACTTCAGTTTGAAAATAAATGTCAATGGTCGAAGAATACAACAAAGACTTTTGCTTCAGAATTAAAACAAAAGTTGGTGCAATTGAAATTTTTTTTCTCAAAATAATTTCGCAAAACAATAAAGCAATCCGTAGATCATTCTGTAAAAAAAAAAAGGAACCGTATTTCTCGTCATGTAGGTACAACCTAGGGGCAAACACATTTGTTGTTTTTTATGGTTTAACAAGAGACTGTTTATTCATAAAATAACTATTTATTAAATTTAACATTCAAATGCAAATGAAACACGTAAGAAGTCGAAAGGAATATCCAGGTTTTTAAATTGAATTTCTGTTTTCTTTGAAGCATCTTTCTGTACTAACTATTGCCAAATCAATGCGAACTTTGACAGTAGTTAGTATTTATGCGAAAAAAAATAATTAATGTGAAAAAATAATTAATTTTAGTTTTAATTATAACAAATTTTGTCGTATAGCTCAAATCATATTAATATTTATGAATATTTTATTATTTTGCATGCAGTTTAGATTTTAAGAACTAATAATGAGGAATTTTTTTTTTTTACAATAGGAGTAAAAAAGCTGAAATACGAAGATTAATTTAGAATTTTTGTTTATTGTGACCGGGTCTGGAAGTACAGGAGGAGCTTGAGAATGTGTTTTAAATATCTACGTATGTATATTAATTTTCTGCTAATATGTTCCTTCTATTCAACGTTGAAGGCTAATTTTAATTTCTTGCTTCTGCATCAAATATTGCTAGTTTACTTTGGTGTAAAAAGCCAGACATTACACTACCATATTTTAAAATATTGCATTATTGCTTGAAAAATAAATTATTATTTTTTGTTTCTGTACTTATCAGATTATTAGTCTTTATTTTCAATAGTTTTATTTAGCATGGAAATTTTCCTTTAATTTAATATTACTATGACCAGAATCTTCCCATTCTTCCAATATCTTCCCATTTTTTTGTAAGTGTTTAGAAAATAAACCTGGACATTCAAATAAGAAATGGTATTGAAAAAAAAATGTTACATTGTATAACTTCAGGTTTCCCAATTCATATTAGATCTCAAAATTTGATGACTAAAATACATTCTCATCAGTCATCAAAATTCATTCAAATCTTACAAGTTGGAAACGAATTTTCAGTACTTTCACTATCCCTTTACTAAATTCAATTTGAATTAAGTTCGGAACGGAGCAAGAACTGGTGAAATGAATTAATTGAACTATGGAACCCACACATTGGAATGCAAAACCATTAGAAGCTTGTCATAGGCGGAATAATAAATAGCAGCAAGGAATGCCATTCTAAATTGAAATCTAATTTCTGTTCACACATTCGTAAATTTTCGGAGGGTTAAAGGCCAAGGATATAAAAACTAAAGAAATCTTGAGACTGTCATTAATTGGAGTTAAAGAAGAAAAAATATGAAAGTGATAATTTTCTTTGCGCGTTGGTGTGCAAGAGTAGGTAAATCATAAAATTATGTAATTTTAAATATTTTTTATTTATGATTAAAATATTTTTTTAATGATATACATAATAAATATTAAGATTGTGACTGTCTTTCCAAATTATTTTTGGAACCTCGTTAGCTCTGTCACAGAATATCTTGCAATTATGTCTTTATGGATAAGCTTTTAAAAAAAATCATTGAACTTGCCTTAACCTTTAGCTTACGGGGCCAGTTTTCCTATTCCCTATTTAGAACGGGCAATTTTATACCTCCTTTATAAGAACGGCCAGTAAGGGAGTTATATATATATATATATATATATATATATATATATATATATATATATATATATATATATATATATATATATATATATATATATATATATATATATATATGTATATATATATATATATATATATATATATATATATATATATATATATATATATATATATATATATATGTATATATATATATATACACACAGTGGAATCTCGATCTATCGTTTTTCAAGGAACCGACAGAACTAAACGGTAAATGAGAAAAACGATAGATGCGGGAACATAAGAAAGCAATGTGATCGTCGGTACTGGGTGAAATAAACGACACATACGGGAAAATGATAATTTGGAGGACGATTGATAGATATATATATATATATATATATATATATATTTGTATGTGTGTGTGTGTATGTATGTATTCATTCTTAGGCCCGTATTCTTGTGATAGATGCTATCTAACCCTGTAAGGAAAAGGTTAAATGATACTAAAATGACTACTTAAAATAATCATCTGAGATTCAGGGATCGAGGTAGCCTAGTGGTAACTCGTCGACTTTCGACGATAAGGGTACCCGATCGAATTCTATTAAATACCTCCGTGTATAGGCCGGATATGGGCACGTTAAATCTGCAGACCGGGAAATCCCTTTACAGAGGATGGGAGAAGGTACGATCTCCCCAAATGTCACTCCTCGGTCAAAATTGAGGTGGCACCTGGATAAATCAGATTCCGACCCTTCTGGTGCCATGATAAACCTGACCCGCACTCCGCTAGCCTATATAGACCTAGTCTGGAATTCTTCTGGACGTGTGGCATTAGAAACAACAACATCATCTCAGTTTCGATACTTGAACTCATTATTGTATTGAATAGATTTTATATTACTGCGTTTACATGCTAAATTGTTTATGAATATCACAGGAGAGAAATTTTCTTTTTACTCAGTACAGTTTCTTTTCACGACTTTCATGCATTTTACCAAACGAATAGTCATGTAATTTGAAATTGGACCAGTAATATTATTCCTAAAAAATTAAATGAGTCGTAAAATAATGAAAAAGGAAAGTGTTTCATAAAGATTTGCATGCCTCGTATGAATGAAAATTCGTTGTGATTACGTTCAGTATCTAATACTGAACTTCAGTTAACAATTGTTTATGTTTTTGCTTTGTGTAAATGCTACAAATTCAACTTATTTAATACAACATAATAATGCATTTAAATATTTAAATTCCTTTTAATTCTTTTTGTATTTAGCTGATATTATTTTGGAATATTTAAGCTGGTCTTGATTTTCTTTTGTTCCTTTGTTCATTAATATTAAACTTAATCCTACAATAATCATATCGGATTAGGTGTATAATCCCACGCTTCACATTACAATCTTCTTAAAACTCTTCATCTTGATGAATTTTCTTTCCTTTACATAATCCACTCATGGATTTTTAAAAACGCAGATATAAGAATTATTTATTCAAGTTTGAATATTTCTTATACAAGCAATAAAGCAATGTGCTGTTTTAATTCCACTGATATTCTGGCTTTGCAGTTCTGACTTAATTATAAGATACTTAATCGTCTTCAATATATTTTGAAAAATTTAATCAGGTATAAATGTGCCCTTATCATAATTCACAGCTAATGTTTTCATATACAGTCGAACCCCGTTATAACGAACTGCAAGAGAGCAAATGTTTTGTTCGCTTTATCCGGTGGTTCGCTATAACCGAACCGTTAAAAAAAATGCTAGAGTTCACAAAATGCATAACTCATTAGTTGCAATGTGTATTCAATAATGATGTATTAAAAAAGGATAAAATCTATTAAAATGATCGTTTATGAATTAAATCAACTAAAATCGATTACATTAAACTGACACAATACTAATTAAATTACTTATAATAGAAAAATACGAGACCAAAACTTTCGTTCGTTATATCCATGAGTTCGTTAAATACCGGGTTCGCTATAACGGGGTTCGACTGTAAGTAATTTTCGTGTGAAAAAGCACTAATTTATGGGAATAGAATGTGTATATAAACATTTGTTAATAATAATATATAAAAGTGATATATTTCCTCTTTCATTTTTACATTTTAAACTTTACTGTATATTTTCCACTTTAAAATGTTCGTAAGAAAATTATTTAAAAATATAAATGAGTAAATGTAGAGGTGATTTCTGAAGCCGATTCAAGACTCCTATTCCAAAAGCACTAAATTTAGTGATATTAACTTCAGCAAATGATAGTTAGAAAATTGTACAATGCAGTAAGACAGATCGAACGGGAGTTATTTCCTCTTAAAAAGATTTAGCATTTAAAAGAGCTAACATACAATATACTATTAAATATAGTAATTTTTCAAATACACTGTGACTCAATAAAATTAAGATAATACTTAAAAATGCAAGTTAACAGACTAGAAAGAAAGTGTTGATAATAAGCATTTATTTAAAGGTAGCTTTCTTTCGAAATAAAATTAATTTTTACTTTTAAAACTTTCCCGAAATGTCATCGAAACCTTTTCAGCTAATTTGTAAGTCCCAAAAAGAAATTTCTGCATTTCACCATTTAAAAATAAACCTTTTTTACCAACAATACTTTTAAATGTTAATCTATTGTAAGGGGGAAAGCGCTTCCTTCTGCCCCCGGCAGTAAAAAAGATCTTTTGACGAATCAGTGACAGACTGTTTAGTCATCACTCTTTTCCTCTAGGCGAAATTACAAATATTAAAAACCACAGAAGAGAATAGGAACTCTATATCGCCGCCCGAACTGTTTTGTTGAAGCTAAAAAATATTATGAACTTTTCGTTGTTTGGTATTTTTAACAGTAAGTAATTCAAATATGTAAAATGAGAATAAGAGAAATATTATATTAACTTGTTTTGACAAGTTTTATTACTGAAATACAATGTGCGCCCATAAAGTAACCTTGAATTTTTCATAAATAAGAAAAATATTACTCACCTTCAAATAAATTTATCTCCTTCAAAATAAAGAATCTATATGATTTTTCCAACGTTTCTTCAAGCCATCGAAACACAGTTTATAGGCGTTGAAACTAACCGTTCGCAAAATACGCGTAAGATTTGATTTAATATCCGAGACGTTTTCAAATCTGTCCTTTCATGGCCATCTTTAGCTTTAGAAAAAGGAAAAAATCAGTTGGCGATAATTCGGGAGAATATGGTGGATGATTTATCACTGTAATTAAAGGCTTAGCAAGATATTTATGTACAGAAATTGTTGTATGGGGCCTAGCATTATCGTATAAAAGAAACCATTGCCCAGAATCTAACAGTTCCTTCATAACTCGCCTTATCCTGTTTCTTAATCGAAAAAGCAACTCCTTGTAAAAAAAAATGATTAATTTATTGATTTTCAGGAACAAATTCGTGGTGAATTTGTAATCAAAAAATGCAAAATCCATGAAAGGACAGAGATCTGAAAACGTCTCGGATATTAAATCAAATGTTACGCGTATTTTGCAAAAGGTTAGTTCCAATGTCTATAAACAGTGTTTCGATGACTTGAAGAAACGTCGGAGAAAATGCATAGACTCCTTTGGCGATTATTTTGAAGGGGATAAATTTATTTGAAGGTGAGTAATATTTTTCTTATTTATAAAAAATTGTCCGGTTACTTTATGGGCGCACCTTGTAAATATATGGCATACCGCATGCTGACTCCGGAAAGAACTCTTGTGGCACTTACAAATTTATGACTCTGTTGACGGCACAAATAAGGCATCATGAAACCTTTCATGGGAATTAGGGACATCGTCGGATATTTATTTGCACTAGTGATATGAATGAGAAAATTTTATAAGATTTGTTATAAGATTGAAAAGAGGCAGTCCTAAAATGGTATGAAATCTCAGTGATGCCTAGCATACGAAGAAATTCAAGAAATATAGCATCACCAAGAATTCAAGCGTCAGGCTTCTATTCGTTCAAGAGTACCAACTAAATATACGCTTCGCACAAATCGCGAAGCACCCAGGTAGTACGCTACAACAATATATATGTTTTCAGTTTGCAACAGCATATGAAGGATGTGCTTTGAAGGGAACTTAGACAGAAAATGCTCTCTCAGACGGAAGTGAAAGTGTGATTCGACGGTCTAGGATTAGAATCCGGGATACCGCATAACGATAGTAAGTAAGGACCTTTAAAAGACAATCCGGCTGGATTAAATCTTTCATGAGCAGGAGAAAAATAAATGAAGAAGAAAAGAGTACTGAGATAAACATTCTCTGAAGTTGGAGCGCACATAGATAAGATTTGAACAACGCAATCTTAATTTGCAAGAGATATTCGATTAAGGCAAGCTGAAGGTGCAGTCTGTTCGAAAAAGGATTCTAATGATGGCTGCAGTGGTGGCAGACATCTGCATATGATGACGATAAGGGAAAAAAGATTGGATTTTATATTGTATTCAGAACCGCATCATTTCAAGTCTTTTATAGTGTCTTACAAGCACTGTATCACCCAAAAGAGCGACATAATATTTAGATATCCGTCGGGCAACTTAGAAGAAACTTCGATTTGAATCCATCTGGTACTGATACTTTCAACTACCAAAATTGCTTCATTCCGTGGAGAGTTTCTTATTGTGTTTATTACTCATTCCAAAAGTCTATGAGGAGTAATTCAAGATGTTTCTTCTCAAAACATCATACGTTGTCGATAGAAACTGAAATAATGCATCCAGAAAAACAAATAAACTTGACATACGTTTAATGTCTCTCTTCTCTTAAAATCTGTAACAATTTCATTCAAACTGGTATCTGCAATAAATACTGAAACCTAGATTTAAGTAAATTAAACGCTTACAAAACCTTTGTGGTTATATATATGATAACAATATAAGATCCTTTAACGAACCGCCATTAAGGTCACAAGTGTATATTCTATGTACCGTAACCGATGATCTGAAGGCAAATTTTGTTAAGTTTTATTTCAACTCAATTTCATTTTCTTAATTTATTTTATTTGTATATTTGTTTATCTGAATAACAAATAAACATTTGTACTTTAAAAGATAGCTCTCTGTTCTTTAGATTACACTTATTAGGTTTATCTGACATCGACCTTATTGTAAAAACTCTATAAAATTCTATGTGATTCGAAATTTCATCTTTTTTAGTTGAATTCTTATAAAATTTAAATGCAAATTACTGAACTTTTATTTCACACTTTGACTGTAGTTAAACTTATATCCTGCTTTATTCAAAATCAATTATAATCTCGACGTATTACGAATGCCCATCTGGTCGTTCATGTGACAATGTCTCTACGGGTAAGTCAGCACTGAAAATACTTTTACATTCGACTGAAAAATCTTAATTAATGTTTACCACTTTGCAAAGGAAAGTGTTGCGAAATACAGCCATGTTTTTCAGCAACGAGGACAGTGAATACGATAGTTAACATCCACGGGGTTTTAACTTGTCGAATGGAATGCTTGACAGGCCACCTTACTTAGCGGTTGTCATAGAAACATGTGCAGAAGTCCAGCTGAAATACACTAAGGAAGATATGGGATTACCGACAATGGAGTATCCTGTTATGCTAAACTAATTCTGTCGAGACTACATCGATAAGTGAATTTATTCCGTACTTACTTGGCTTTTGTATTAAGGTTAAGCCAGTGGACCGCTAGCAGAGGCTAGAACAGAGAAATTTTTATTTTTTTTGAAGTTATCGGTCTTAGTACACATTATAAATGAAATGAACATTTTTAACATTTGAAAAGAGAATTTTCTACTTTTCCGAAATGCAAAAATAATTTTCGAATTCCCACTATTTATCAATTAATATTCTTTTGAAATTTGTTAACTGAATAATAAAGTCGCTTCTTTCATTTAAAATTAAGTTTTCAAAATACAAAGTATTTGACCATCAGCATATCTTTTTCAGAGCTAAATAGTTTTTTTACTGAAAGATAAAAGCATTCTCGATGAAACTCATTGTGCCCTTTAAAAATGGTTTAAAAGTCTTTAACATTTTAAACACGATTATCTACTTTTCCATTAATGTACATTTTTCTGGATTTCCCACTGTTTATGATTTTGATTCTTTTAAATACTGATGACCGGATAATAAATATTCTTCTTATATTTTCAAATTACAAAGCATCTGACCATCCGCATATCTATTTCAGATATAATTTTTTTTAAATTGAAAAATTAAATTGTATTCGAGAAAAGAGAAATTATATTTACCATGAAAACTTTATACGTATCATGAACAGAATTAATCTCTTCAATGCATAAAACATGTTTTCCTACTTTAACTAAAAAAACTGAATTTCTTTCGTTTATGTATTAAAATACTCTTTAAAATTAATTGCCGGATAATTAGATCACTAATAAAATAAAAATAAGAATGCAAAATACAAAGCACTTGACTGTTCACACATCAGAGAACTTAATAGTTTTTAAAATGAAAGAAAAGTATTTCCTACGAAAGAGAAAAGACTCTGCACAATTTATGAAAGGATAAAATTTCTTCGAAACAGATTTCTTTCTTTTTTAAAATGAAAAATAAATTTGAAATTACCCTTGCTTATGAATCATAGCCCATTTGGAAGTTGACAATAGGATAATTAGTTCACTACTGACATTAAAATAATCTTTCAAAATTCATAGCATTTAACAGTTTACACACCTAATTCGAAACTTAATAATTTTTTAAATTGAAAAATAAAAATCTTTTAGATGATAAAAATCGTTAAAATTTGACTATGACAATAACATTTAACATTTATTTTTGATATTTCACTTTTCATTTAAAAAATATTATTTGCCAAACATACAGAGTTACTCTAATACAACGACTCAAAGCATATTGAGACTACAGATGAAAGACAACGAGTGAGCTAATTATAGTATCCACGTCTTCAATTGTACTTTTAATTTGGCACTCTATCTATGATACTAATAACTTGACAGGAAGCAGAAAAATATGGTGTCAAACTGGAAAGTCATGAGTGAATTTATTCCGAACTTGCTTGGCTTTCGTATTAAGATTAAGCCAGTAGACCGCTAACAGATGCTAGAACAGAGACATTATTGTTTGAGTGAAGTTATCGCTCTTAGTACAAATTACGAATGGAATTAACATCTTTAACGTTTAGAAACACAATTTTATACTTTTTCTAAATGTCAAAACTTTTTTTGAATTCCCACTATTTATCAATTAACATTCTTTTAAATGTTAATGACTGAATAGTAAATTCGCTTCTGTCCTTTAAAATAGTGTTTCGAATTACAAAGCATTTGTACGTCAGCATAAGGAAAGCTGGTGTAACTGGGCCCATGGAGTAACTAGGACTTCCCTCCCAGAATTTTCCTTTACATATCAGGGAGGAATTCCACTCTGCTGTGGCATCACCGGTAAGGAGCAGTCAACAAAAGAACAGCCATTTGGTCTCCAGCTTGGTTGAAGAATGTTTTATGGCTGCTAATGTTTTTTCTATTTTTCTAAGCTAGAAAGTATGTTTGTGCCTCTGAAAACGTGTTTATAATTTTTTTCTTTCTAGGTATACAAGCATTAGACCCAGTCACAGATACTGTTGTTTATTCTGAGGAATAGACCTGGGTGGTCCACTTACCCCTATTATCAGGTGAACTGGGCCCATCTGTATTTAAAAATGTATACTATATATATATATATATATATATATATATATATATATATATATATATATATATATATATATATGTATGTATGTATGTATATGTATATATATGTACATATATATATATATATATATATATATATATATATATATATATATATATATATGTACATATATATATATATATATATATATATATATATATATATATATATATATATATATATGTATGTATATGTATATATATGTACATATATATATATATATATATATATATATATATATATATATATATATATATGGACCGTGGCGGCCTTGTGCTACAGCGAAATGGTTTTTGGTGCTGAGGGTGCTCGGATCGAATCCTGGCGAAGCGCCACAAAAATGCCTCCATTTGTGTCGTCCCTTCATAGGGGGCAATGCTGGTCCGCCTATATGGGCCCCCATAAAAAATGGCCAGCAAAACTGCGGTAAATTATAGGCGGATGTTTTTGCGACGAAGTGCCTCCGCATTGAAAAAAAAATAAATATATATATATATATATATATATATTTATTAAAAACCAATATCATAGCTTACACAGACTCCCTAATACTTACTAAAATATATGTAATATAAAGATTTTTGAAATTTATACATATTAGTATAATTTTAATGTCGTAAAAGTGTATATAAAAAAAGTTGAAAATCTATGGCCCAGTTACCCCAACTTACCTTATCTGTTTCAGAGCTAAATAGTTTTTGTATTAAAAGTTAAAAGCATTTTTGACGAATTGCCTTTTTATAGACAAGAAAACATTATTGATAAGTTTGTATAGCGTCAAAAATTTACAATTTTTTATCCTCATGAATGTCTCTCCCCCTCCCCCCTAAAATAACAGCAAACAAACAAACAAAATCCTAACAGTCGTCACGCGCTAGCCCCAGAATTAAGCTGGAAGTTCAGCTCTATCGGTATAGTTACACATCTCGACAAGAAGCTCTTCAAACAGCACTAGAGAAATAAGAAATCATGATAGGATGCTTACTGACGCATTAATGCACCGAAGGATCTGTCAGGTGGACTGTTTTACGCTTCGTGTCGTCATAGAAACCCACCAAAATGGTCTGATACTGCCACTAAAGAAAATGCTAGATGATCTAAACAGTATATATTTTTTCAGCCTAAAAGTATATTCCTTGTATCTATCTAGGATATTTGTGGCAGATGGCAAGATCGCTCTTGAAGGACATCTATATCGTAATAAACGCCGAGTGATATTTTGACCAATGTTCCGAGAATTCTGAGAAAAAAACACCATAAAATGGTTTTATGAAGTATCCGACGTAAATCCAGTAGGGCACAACAATGTGTGGCTTTCTAGAAGAGAACTTCCTTTCTTTTAGGAGATGGGACGAGACATTTCAAAACAACTGAAAATGCTAAGGGAAAATTGCATTTTTATTTTAGGGATTCTATTTTAATACAGGAAGATATTTAAATATTTTACAATATTAGTATGTCTAGAACTTGTACACATAAATATACATAAACTTAATAAGTTCTGTAACTAAAAGTTTTATACATATTTTACGTGATATTATAAAACAACTTTTATTTTTCATTTCAGCTTTCAATTTAATTTATACACAACATTCTTAGGAGAGACGTAACATTATTATAAGCATTTACATAATTCAAATAACTTTAGGAGAATATTTAGATGAGATTAAAATATAAAACCGAAATGGAAAATTTTTAATATACATCTGTATTTCTATTATTTCAATAAGCAATACATTTAGAGAATTGCCTTTTTTTCTGGATATTTATTTCTTAATTTACATAAAACCTGCTCATAATTTTGATATACCATTTTTATTACGGAATAAAAATACAATATTAAAATAATCATTGCTGTTACATATATTATATATACAGGTGGTTATCAAAATAATGGAAACACATCAATATTAGTGGTGTTTATGGAAACTAGCCGCTGCGCGACCAGCATGGTCGCTTTTAGTTTTATATTTTCTTTTGCAAAACAACTCAACTGAATGAAACGTATGTAAGGAATGTTACTATTACCTGACATCATAAATATACGTTGTTAAGGGGTAGTGCTATCTCAGCCAAAAAATTTATAATCATTGCAAAATTCTTTATCAGGCTGATTCTAAAACATCGTGATTCAAAAAATATGAATTTCCACTACTTCAGAACACAGTTAAAGATAAGAATGAGAAACCCAACAACAAAGATTTTCAAAATTACATTCCTCTCTGTATGTAATATTTTTCAAAATTAAGATATCTACACTTTATCATTGCATCAAATAAGAAATTGTTAGAGACAAATCTTTTCACTAAAAAAGGAGTAAAAATTCAGCAAGTCCTAAAATATAGTGTGGATTACATCACTCTCTATATGTATTATTGTTCACAATTCAGATATCTACACTTAATCATACAAAATAAAAAAATTTTGAAAAAAATTTCTTCACTTATAAAATGGAGTAAAAATTCTGCAAGTACCACTAAAAAAAGTGTAGACAATTAACTCTTACTTACTATTAAGATATTATAATGCAATTATTAATATTTTATTATGATATTCCCCAAACTTCTTAATATACACAGTTGAGTATTTCAGAAATAGGAGATACTACAGTGACAGAATCAAAAGAACAGACTCTAGATAAACCTACATACAACTGTCCAGGACTAAACACTGGATTTGATAGGTCTAAACATATTTTGTCAAAAGTTTGTCCTCTTACATACATTTAGAAAAACCGATGGTACAAAAGAATAAATTATCTCGTGAATAATTTAAAATTATTCACGTGTAAAATACAGCAATTAAATTGCACCAAATTACGTGCTATCGTCGAACCGCTACACACGTGCGGTTGGCCGCTAATGTTTACATCTGGTAGTTGCAGCCGTTGCCATTCGGAGTGTAGAAATATCGCCGATTTTTGTGCCGCATTCCTACGCGTTTCATATATATAGAGATGCTTCGTATTCCTTAAAAAACAAGTTTGGGGACAAATATTTTTTATAGAATATAGTGTATACATTATTCTACTCTAAAGTAGCAGTAAATAAATTATGGGCATCAGCCTCTTTGGGGGATAGCGTAAGATGTTAAACCTTGTAGACCGTGCAAAAGGGTAAATTGTTGAAGCGCGTTTATTTGGAGTATCTGTTACAACAGCCCCCATGGGTTTGGGTGTTTACCGAACTATGATGTCGGAAGTTATAATGGCATACAGAGTTCACGGAAAGACACCCTCTGTGAAACAGAATAGTGGACGAAAGGGAAAGCTAAGTGAAAGAGACTGACGGGTGTTGAAGCAGACTGTGACATCAAAAAAGAAGACAACTGAAGCCGAAGTGACCGTAGAGCTCCATCTGAATCTGCAGGCTCCAGTACCAGTCATTACAGGTAAGAGAAAACTTCAAAAACAAAACATTTACGGCAGAGTAGGAATTCCCAACTCACTTGTAACAGATGTGAAAACAAACCGTCCTCTACAGTGGTGCCACGAGCACAAATCCCGGTCGACTGATACGTTGAAATATGACATTTGGTTAGAAGAATCATTGTTCACTTTGTTCCCTGCACAGGACGTGCGTATGTCTGAAGAATACCTACACAAGCGTATTATCATGCTTGTCTCATGCCAGCTGTCAAACATGGAGAGGAAATTTCTTAGTGTTTCGGCGGCCATCTCATGGTTTTCAAAAGGGATCTATTGTAACCCCGAAAGGGAGATTGACTGGGTAGGACTATGTCGAACTTTTAGCCGACCTGATCCATTCTATGGTGCAAAAATTGTTTCCTGCAGGAGATGGCGATCGCCAAGATGAAAATGCTCCGATCCATACAGCTAGACATGTCAAGTCGTGGTTTGAGGAACATAAAGACCAAGTCAAATAGCTTATCTGACCCGCACAGTTCCTAAACCTCAATATCATCGAACTGTTGTGGTCTGTTTTAGGGAACAGAGTCATGAATCAATATCCAGCAGTAGCATCTCTACAGTAACATTGACGATTTATCCATAAAGAATGGTATAATATTTCCTTAACCACTATTCATGATTTTCATAATTCACTTAGTGAATCCAGGTGGTATTAAATGCCATAGATGGTCCTATGCCATATTAATAAAGAATTTCATGTTTTCATAAGTGTTTCCACTATTTTGATAAACACGCTGTCAAGGCAAAAAGAAGTGTTTCACGACTAAATGCAGTTGTAAAAGCAAGGGACTCTTGTGCAATTCAATGTGCCATAACAGTTTAAGTTGTTACAATAAATAAGATTGTTTAACGTCTGTCACATAATTAAGTAAGTTTATTATTGGTGTTATTATATTTTCTCGTTTAGAATGTATTGTTCGTTTTAAGATCAAAAGTTTATTTACATGTGCTGTTACTTAAGCTTTCTCCTATTTTGACTTCGTAATATGTTTTAATAATAAAGTATGCCTTAAAAACGTAACAAAAATATTTTTATTCAACATTCACCATCAGTGCATGGTGAATGTCTGTCGACATTTGCCGGTGTAAGTGAGAAATAAGGATATTTAGCAAATATTTCGGACATACACCAAGTGACTATCTGAGTATTGACATTCACCGGAAAATGTCGACATTCTCTCCAGATCTCAGTCTTTCACGGTAACATATGTTTATATATATTATGATGTCATGAAGAAATATATATATATATATTGTATGGGTGTGTGGTCCTGTCCGGTACTATTCTAGGTAAGCGTCCCGAAGGAAACAATGAAGGACAGGAAGTCCAATCTTCACTAATTGGATTCCTATGGCCGGAGAAGATGCGTGGACAATCGTCGAGGATGAAACCCCGTGACAATTGGAACTGAAGCTGACCAGGTGTTGCCGTAGGCTCTAATTACGGACTTCCTCGCTGATGAAAACCGCCGGTTCAACGGGGGACGTATCCTGCTAACCGGGCCAAATGATTGAGCCCCTACTCACGGGAACCTTCGAGAATTTTCCAGTTTTTTCGGCTGGAACAACGAGAGGAGATAAAAAGGCGTTTCTCGGAGGAGAAAGACAGACCTTTATCGACTGTTTAGCAAGCTGCTGTATTTCGAGGCAGAGACCTGTTGTGTAAGCTATCTTGGGCTTTTGCTAGCCACTGCATCACGAGGAAATCTTTACATATAAAATAGATCCGTAACTAACTGACTGACTGACTGACTTATTGACTGACTGACTGACTGACATACAACGCACAGACCAAACCGCTGGACCTAAAGAGCTTAAATTTTGCATGGCGATTCTTCTTATAGTGTAAGGGTGCACTAAGAAAGATTTTTGAAAAAATGCACCTTAGATTTTTCAAATTAAATTTTAAAGCTGTTTTAGCAACTTTTTTAAAGTTTGCATTTAAAATAATAATTTGACGGCTATAACATTTATATAACGGGAAAGATCATAAAAATTCCTTTAAATGAAATCTTTTTCGAATCTTTACCTCCATTTTCTGATTTTTGGTGAATTTTTAAAGATTAATTTTTAGAATTTAATTTATTGAATGCTGATCACGTGATTTCTTTTTGGGGTACATAAAATTAATTTATCGTCATGTGCATAACAGCGAAATAGACAAAAAAATATTTTTTCCTTGATAATGCGGCAGACGATTGGACAATATCCAAAAAAATATTAAAATAACAGTAAAAGATAAGTTCCTCAAGCTGTACTACATTAACTGTACTATATATTCTTTAGTATGTTCTATTAGAATGAATTTGAATATTTTCTTCTACATTATTTTGTCTATAAAAATATCCATTACGATTTTTCTATAAAGGATATTTTTTGCATTTTTACATCAATTGCATATATTGATCGTTGTGTTTATTATATATATATATATATATATATATATATATATATATATATATATATGTGTGTGTGTGTGTGTGTGTGTTTGTATATATATACACTGCTGGCCACCCAAATTGCAACACCAAGAAAGACAAGAGATATCACAACGAAATTTATTTTGTAGATAACATGTTGACCAAGTATCAAATGATTAAATTTATAGACTTCTGTGAAGTGTGGTTCCTGCCAAAATCAGTAGCCAGAGTAGCCGCCATTGTTGGAGATCACCGCTGCCATACGCCTCGGCATTGATTCAAAGAGACTTTGGATGAGTTCTTGGGGTACAGCAAAACAAGCAGCTTCCACACGTTGCCAAAGTTGATTTGCTATGGCAGCTGGGGATGGAATCTGGGTCAATCGTAGAGCAACCATGGACCACATGTTTTCTAAAGGCGAAAGATCCTGAGATCGAGGCGGCCAGGGAAGCAATTCAATCTGGCGATTGACGAAGAACCGCTGGACAATGAGTGCCACGTGTGGTCGCGCATTATCCAGTTGAAATATGGCTGTGGGCAAGCCCTGAATGTAAGGAAGGACAACTGGCTCCAACACCTCGGAGATGTAGCGCTGGCTGTTTAAAGTACCGGCAATGCGTACTAGAGGTGTGCGAGAGTGATATCCAATACCGCCCCATACCATAATACCCAGTGCAGGACCAGTGTGGCGGTGCATAACGCAGCTGTTCAGCATCCTCTCTTCACGGTGTCTCCAGACTCGAATGCGACCATCGTGGTGTTGTAGACAGAAGCGTGACTCGTCAGTAAAGACAATTTCATTCCATTCTGCCGTCCACATCCTTCTGTCATCGCACCATTGGCGGCGGAGACGTCTATGGTTCTGCGTCAAGGGTAGACAAAGCAATGGACGTCTTGCGGACAGACCACTCTGCTGTAAACGGCGTCGAATGGTACGCGCAGACACTGGATGATGCGTTACAGACTGCATGTGCTGTGCTATGGTTCATGATGTGACTGAGCGATCCGTCACTGCCATGCGCACAATTTGCCTGTCATCACGTGAAGTGGTGCGCTGTTGTGGATGCGATCGAACACGCCGGTCCGTCGTACCCTCCAGCATCCAACGATCACATATCCGCATTACAGTTGTTTGGTTTCGTCCAACACGACTACCGATTTCCCTGAAAGATAATCCACAATCTCGGTAGGCCACTATCCTTCCTCTGTCGAACTCGGATACTTTATCAAAAGATGATCGCTGTTTTCGACGAGGCATAATTGATCGTTTTTTTTTAAAAACCACAAGAAAAACACAATTGCCAAACTTGAAATCGTCCAAATCTCCAAGCCTTAAATAGCGCTTTGAAGTGGCGCCACAGGCGCGCGTGATGTGCGTCTGCGCTGAAATTCTAATCATTTGCATATCTCACCTCCGCTAATGCATGTTGTAAATTTCATGTTATTTGCATGTTTCCTTCAGGGTGTTGCATTTACAGTGGCCAGCAGTGTGTATATATATATATATGGCATTAATTGCATACATTGACCGTTGTATTTAATTTGAATGTACTCCGTAGCGAAGTGCAGGTTTTCAGCTAGTTTACCTATATGAATTGTACATATTTGTAATATAAGAAGGAGGTCTTAATAAAGACTTGTATATATATTTTAAATAAGTCTCTCTTCGTGATTAAGAATAAATACATCATAAAGATTTTTGGTTTCTGTGGGCCACGACATCACAATATATATGTGTGTCTGTGTGTGTACGTATGTACCTACGTATGTACGTACGTATATATGTATAAGTTTAAAAAACAGAAAACTTAATCATGGTTACCTGAGCTTTATTTGTGACAAAAATATAACATTAAATTGGACTTATGAATTGTTGCATATAAACTTAAGTTACTTTTATAAGTAATAATGTACTGAAATAATATATATATATAGATATATATATATATTTCCGCTTCTGAAAAAGTAATAAAACAAAAAAAAACTTTTAGAAATAATATATATATATATATATATATATATATATATATATATTATTTCTAAAAGTTTTTTTTGTTTTATTACTTTTTCTCCCTTCATACTTAAGTAAAATCGATAAATGAGATAAAATTTTAACGATTAAGATCTCCGCTTCTTGCGAATTATTAATTTAGAATTACACATCTTATTGTTTGTTTAAAAAACGAAGTATAAACATTATAGACAATTTTTCTTCCCTTAGATGGCACGTGAGCTAGATTTTTTTAATTTTACCATTATTAATCGCACTGAACATTTAATTTTAAAATTCGTTCCCTTTTATTATCATTCTCTGATTTCATTAATGAGTTTCTTTATTGGCAACAACCGCGTAGGTGTAAATTATTCTTTTTCAGTGGAAAAACCATATATATTATTTCTAGAAAGTAATTTTTTGTTACGATCCCTTTCTCTCCATTGATACTTAACCAAAATTAATAAATGAGGTACCAGTTTAAATATTACGTTCTCCGCTTCTGACGAATGGTCAATTCAGAATGACACATTGCATTGTTTGTTGAAAAATTGAAGTGAAAAATTTAACTTTTGTTCCTAAAGTTCTTTCCCTGGATGCGTCGAAGCGGCACAGTCAAATAAAGTGCACAAAGAGGTTTTGTAATGTAAATATCCCATTTTCCACGAATTCGTGTCATATTTAACTTTTAATATTGCCTACAAAGATGTTTTGACGCGTATATATCTCATGTTTTGTATTATGCTTCACCTCCAATATTGTGGCCTTAGGCGTTTTGTAATTGGTTTTGTATTATTCTTACGCACCTTTGTTATTTGACAAATAATCAATTGCTACAAGTGAATCGGTTCTTCTTTCATCCTGCTACAAACCACCGACCTCATTATAAAATTTATCGCATTTTAATCGCATGAGAAAGGGTCGCACGGGTCACCTAGTAAATTTAAATATTTAAATAGAATCTTAAATTATGACACTTACTGCTTTGTTTACTTAACAAGTTTAATTATCGAAATAGTAGATTCTTGAATTTTTACGACATACTTTGAAGTTTCGACTTTATAAATTTAAATATGGATAGGGGATTATAAAATTTCAGGTTTTGTAGATTCTTTTGTTAACAAATTTTAAATGCCTAAAGATATGCTTGAATTATAATAATATTCCATTCTTTGTGGAATTTTTTCTTTACAATCTTAATTATTCATTTAAACCTGTTAATAATATGTTAGTACGTTGTTGTAAATTGCAATATTGAACAATATTTTATGTGCAGTAATTTTATACAATATTTTATGAAAACATATATTATTGCATAAAATTACTGCACATATATAAACATTCAGATCGTGAGATTAATGCTGTAAAAATGTTGAATGCAAATATTCGAACTAAAAGTATTTAATGTATTGCTGTGGAATGAGAGAAATTTAAAACCGTCATCAATTTTACTGCAATTTTAATTTATTATAATTACTGTTTTCTTTTTTAATTATTATATTATCCTCTGATTTCAATATTTATCAGCTTAGAGTAGAAAGTAAAATATTACACACCATATTGTGTCATGAGTTCACTGGAAATTTTAAGAATATTTAAGAGGATTGTACATGTTTATAAATTAGTCTAAACTTCTTGTGTTTGGAAAAACATACAGAAGGAGGAATTGCATAGACATAACGAATAAACAAGGAATTTAGGTATTTCGTACTCTGAAAGCGCCTGAAATACACTGGCTTTTCCTTTAAATATGTTGTGAATAATTTTAACTAAACAGAAATAGAAATACTGATATGTTTATGAAGCAAATATAGCTTAAGTGTGACAGCAAAAAGGAAAGAATTTGCATCGCAAATTATTTTTACGTTGAGTAAAAGACTAATTTTATTTCATATTTGGTGGACAGTAAAACAAGTTATTTCGAAAAAGTTGTTTGCATCGAATATATTCTCAGAATCGAACTGACCACATCAGACAACGTAAAACTTCAGTAATTTAATGAAAAAGGAATTTTAACAGAATTCTCTTTTAAAAAGTGAATGTTATTTTAAGATAAATTTTTTACAAAGAGAGTTTTGAAACTCAAGTAAGATATACATTATTTATCTGTTAAACTGGTTGAAAATCAATTTTTTACCAGTTTTTAAAGGTTTTGATAGTTAAGAAACTTAAATATTAAGGAAATAATCCAAATGATTTACTATAACTATTCAAAATTTTCTTTTGGATGGTACTGGGTTAAGAACGATCATAACGTGAGTTAATAAAAAATTTTCCAATTTTTATTTTCGCTAGAAGTTTTTTTGTTTTAAACCAGTACATTAAAAATAGATTTAAGCCAAGGCATTAAAAATAGATTTAAACGAAAGAATCAAAAATAGATAAGATTATAAGATGCGAAATATTTAAATGACTAAGGAATGGTAAAGTTGCTTAAAAGAAAAATAATCATAGGCAAGTAGTAGCTCTAAATTTATAATTACAGCTCCTTGACATCAACGACGCAAAAATTCAATTGAAAAGTAGTTTTCGCCTAATAGGTATAGTCCTTCATCAGTCCGTCGAACATACAGTTAATTGTCCCAAATGTCTTCTTTAAACTTTATTTTTATCTTAATTATCAGAATTTCCCAGAAAAATTACGCGGGGAGGGGGGAGGGGGAGCGCAGGCAAGGATACGAAAGACATTAATCTGAGAGGGTCGAAGAATATGGTTGGGCGAAATTTATGCTCCAACGCTAGGTTATGAAAAGGGGAATGAAAAAAAAAACGAATGGCCCGATAACAAATAGAACCACAAGAGAGAATTGGAATAAATCTCATAAAAAAGCATCAATTAGTGGCTTAGAATAGATGATCGATTGGAAATACGTAAACACATTGTTTCTCTAAAAAGACAACTAATAAAGATATGACAGATAAGTTATTGTCAAAATTCAACATATTGTATCAACAAGAAAACATTTTAAAGAATTATCAAAATTATCAAGTTGTGCTGTTTGTTAATTTTATTGATAGTAACCAACCTATCTGTCTAACTTTGATTAATCCTATCGGTTATGCCAATACCTTTACGATTACATATACCATTTATTCCCCCTTGAATGATTGTCATAAGCCTCAGAATATTTTACAAATGGGAACTATTAAGATCTAGGAACTGTGTGCATTGGTTCGTAAAGGTCGATAATTCCACAAGGAAAAAAGCCGATAATTTATTTCGTTGACCTACCTGATACCTTTCGAATAATTCTATCAACAACACAGTCATACTTTTATAGCCACGTAACATTTCTTCCCACTGAAAATGATGGGACCGCAGCCCAGTTTAAACTGTGAGGTTGAACAATTTAAACGACTCGGGGGAAAAACAGCTGTAATCTTATCAGTTATGTAATTACAAATTGACCGTCACGTACTGCACAGCTGTTCGAACGGAATGCCACAGATTCCTCCCTTGAGAACGCTGGTCGTTGCAGAGCTGATTTTTCTGTTGTTATGGTGAAATTAATAGTGACATGTTATTACACTAAACTTTAGGGAGGCTATATTTTTCTTCATTTGTAGAGTAGATTGCAACTGAGAAAATTAATTACTAAGCAACACGATAAACCTAAATCACCTTGAAAGCCTTTAAAAATGACACAAAAATGTTCCTTTGTTAGTCATTGACATATAATTATTGTTTTACATTACAATATTGGTCTACTGCTGCAGTCTAATATTGCGTAAAAAACGAAAAAAAACCAGATTTTGCTAAATTGATACTATTTTGACATCTTTTATGCATCCCCAAAATTAACAGAGTTATTTTTTTCCACTCATTGTACTTTTTCTTAAGGATATTCACCTATGAACGCACCTATTTTGTTGTTATAAGTTATACAGGTGATTTAGCCTGTATGATATCAAATGAAAACATAAAAACTAAATGCTACTAAATGTGAATTACGAGGGATTATGTAAGTTCAAGCTAAGAATACACGAGGTATACAACTTAAGAATACGCGAGTAATTACACACACGGTGATACAAAGAAAACATACACTTGTGTCAAGCTGAAAATGAATGTCAATGAGTTTGAGAGGCGAATAAATTGTTTCTGTTAACAGTTAATAGAGTTATACAAGTGCTTGCAATTAGATGCTTTTCAAAGGCAGGCAAATTCAACCGTTTCTCTTGGTTAGATTGTTACTTATTGGTAACCAAATCAACCATAGTTCTCTTTCATAGTAAACAAATCCTGACATTTATTAACAATGTCTTTGAAAGATCTGTGAAAATTGAGATTCAAAATTAAGGTTAACGCAAGAAAAGGCTTAAACAAATCATTTTAAGTCTACTCGTATGTTTTGGCCTTAACCGTTTGGTCTGTACTCGAATTCATTTGCTGTTTGTATAGGGTAGAAATCGCATTAATCCTGAATCTCGATTATATAAGGTTTTTTAATTCTGGACGTTTTCAACATTATTTCATTTTATCCCCACTGCAGAACTCTCATTACAGGGGACAAGGGACTTTTTACCTCATAATTTTTAATTTTCAATTTGTAACTCTATGTACAAAACGAGAATATGTAATATTCTTTTTACTATATTAAAGACACTAAGAATTCACCAGTAAGTATTTTGTGGCAGAATAAGGCCTAATTTTCAATTTTTCTTTTAATTCGAGAATTTTTCAAAATGTGCCATGGGTATTCCATATCATTTAAAACCCCTAAAACTTTTAATATAAGTTTACCATGTAAATATAAACATAATTATACACTTAATTGTTTTGTTTGAATCACAAGCTATATATATATATATATATATATATATATATATATATATATATATATATATATATATATATATATATATATATATATATTATTCTTCCTGTTATTTTTTTACGTTTTTGCATCTTTTTACTTCATTTGATAGTCTACAAATTTGAAAAATATTTGTACTTATTGTACAGTATTGTGACAACACACTTCAATTAACTATTCTGAGAAATTAACAATTCGAAGAAATTAAAAGGAAATTAGTCCGCGTGAAGGATTTTGAAAAATGCTGGTATTTTTGATAAAAATATTTTTTTTAAATGCCTCATACTGCCCCAAAATTCTTATTTGGGATTCTAAGTGTCTTCAATGTAGTAAAAAATTATATTAATTAATACTGGCTTTATTCGCAGAAACTCCAGACTGAGCCAACTCGAGTTTTTAAAAAGTTTTTCCATACCTCACTTGTCACTTACCGAACTCCCCACTTAACCAAATCATTAGGCTATTTGTTATTTGGCTTTTGCAAATGTCGTCCTCGAACCTCGTGTTCGTGGGTAAATTCCAGAAATTCCAAGAATTTGACAGTGTCGAGAAATCCAAATATATTTGACACGCATCAAGCCGCTGAATCTGCTCTGTATTCTGAAGCTTCAGGAGTGGGAGATTATACTTGTTAAGAAGGACATATCTTTACGAGATATAGGTGAGGAAAAGGGGAATTTTTGAGCCCTAGGGAAGATGCATAAATTATCAAGTTTTATTATTAGGACTATATTAGTAAGAACGCAGTGTGAAGCTTTAAAGATTAAAATTGAGGCATATTCTTTATTTATTTCGTTACGATAAGTATATCTCTCTCTTTCTCTCTCAAACAAACAAACAAACACACACACACACACACACATATATATATATATATATATATATATATATATATATATATATATATATATATATATATATATATATATATATATATATATATATATATATACATATATATATAAATATATATATAAATATAAATAAATATACACATATATATATATATATATATATATATATATATATATATATATATATATATATATATATATATATATATATATATATATATATATATATATATATATATATATATATATATATGTACAGTGGAATCTTGATCTATCGTTTTTAAGGGACTGACTGAAATGAACGATAATTACAAGATAAAAAGAACTTTTTATATAGCACGATTTTAAATTTTCTGTTGAATCATATAAACTTGGCAATTCTATGCATTAATAAATACTTTTTTAAAAATTGTTTGATGAATTATCCCATCAACTTGAAGGAAATGAAAATAATTCGAATTTAACTTGCGTTTAACTTTTCGTTCCCGTTCCGGCCGATGGATGGATGCACCAGTCTACAAAACAAAATTAATTGAAAATGATTTCAATCCTGCTTAAAGATGGCTAACAGTATTAAAATAATGGATTTCCATCGTATTCTGAGCTATTCTAAAAGTTTCAAATGTCTAGCTAGTCCGGAAATTAGTTAAAAATTGACTGCAAGATTTGTACGGGACAAACACACGCACAAACAAACAAACAAGAAAGCAAGTTAATAAAAACATGGTAATAAATGCGGGAAAACGATAGATACGGGAACATAACAAAGCAATGTGATCGTCGGGATTTGGTGAAATAAACGACACATACGGGAAAACGATGATTCGGAAAATGATCGATCGAGATTCCACTGTATATATATTTTCAATGGCTGGAAGATGGGAGATACTCTTCCCAGAAGAAGCCAGAAGTGTGTGACCGCTTCGCCGCATGCATTGCATTCGTTTCTCCGGGTGCACCCCAGGGGGTGGGTCCAAGTTAAACCCGTATTGGTCCCGTAATTTTGAACCGAGTCAAGCGACCAGACCTGAACACTTGACTCCGCACCTCCAGAGGTAATGCTTGGGAACTTGGTGGACATTGCAGCTACGGCAGATTTTTTCCCGTGCACCAACTGCCATTAGTGTATACGACGGCGGTTTTCGCAGCGTCGGGTATCGAGCCAGCAACTTTCAGAACACTGTCTCGACGCCTTTGTTTACTGGGTCACCGCAAAGCAAAGGCGTATATATATAAAGGTATATATATATTAAAAAAGAATATATGAATTTATATATATATATATATATATATATGTGTGTGTGTGTGTGTGTAACAGCATGGCGTCGAGGGCGTGGGAAAGGAAGGAGAACGGTTGATATTGCCGGCCGGCCATGCATCACGGAAGTTCAAGTTAGACATCATAGTCAATATAATTCAGTTCCCGCGCTGGAAATCGTGCCGTAATCGGCTTCTCGAAGATCTTTGTAAAAAACTGGCCCCTCCAGCGCCAGAGACACGAGACACTCGTAAAAACTCGACAAAACTTTATTTCTCTCAACTGCTTATATCATAGTGGGGCAATGGCAATCCAAAAAATCGAACTTGTACACTGAGGCGCTGCTATTTATAACCTGATAGAAGTATTGACACGTGATGCTCAAAGTCTTGCATCAGTTGGCTGGAACCCTGGAACCTGGGCTCTGACGCTTTGTAAAACAACAGAGGTTGTATAAGAGATAACAGGGGTTATATAAAAGATGCCTGATTTAAGTTAATCCCTTTGTTCTTGAGATCGAACTACGCAATTACTTTCAAAGCGTCACGTCCAATCATTTTTGAATGAAATTTGGAATTTCAAAAGAGTTTTGGGGTTTATATATATATATATATATATTTTGACTGGGGTAGTATGTTTTTCGGGAGGAAGATGGGGTTGGTCGAGTGATTGAACTGAATAATGGGTTTTTACATATCTGATCAATAGAATCCTATAATGTTAAATGTGTCATCTTTTCTTGATTAACGGTCACGGACTGCTTGAATGATGTGTCTAGCCATTAATTAACGAAAAATGTGAGGACTGACACACACACACACACACACACACCCACACACACACACACCCACACACACACACACATACATACATACATATATATATATATATGATTTTGCTATCTTTTATCTCTTGACAGTATTTGATACCATAAATTTTTAAATATAACATAATAAGCTAATGACGCACATAGTATTAAGTTTAGCTATGATGACAGTTTTAATCCACTGCAATACCTAAAAGTAATGAGTAGGCGGAAATTAAAATTCCTTGTAAATTATAGATTATAACGTATATTTTCCTAGAGAATGTCTGAAAATGTATAAAAAATAGAAACATGTCTGGAGCTATGTCTGGCTTCCGTGTCTCTTTGCTTAAATAAGGCATCATTTGCCCCCTGAATTTATTCTGTTAACAAATAAAAAAAACGATAGTAAATAATTACCTAGTCGCAGTTTTTCTAACTTATCGATACTGTTAAAATATTTATGTAACAAAATTATTGCTATAACTTTTATGGCATTTAAAGTAATAATTTCTCTTGTTTACGTTGGTATAACGTAAATGAATACTGAAATATATTCCCGAGAATGATAAATTTAGGGGTAATTTTACCCATTAAGGGTAATTTTTATTGCGCTATCTTCCTAATATATAATGTACCAATAATTCCGTTACGTAAAATTATTGCTAATTGGATTATAATTTCGAAATCAGGATTTCTATAGAGTATGTTTTCAGCCATATTTAAGTATTAAATACTTTATTAAAACAGGTTTAATGTTTAATGGTTTGATATGCAGATTCTACTTAATTAAAGAGTAGAATTTAATAGGAATGACATTAAAAGAAAACAAAATCAATTAGGAACGCGCATAAAAGAAACTTATCAAACACAAGGAAAGCAGAAATTTAGGCCAATTTGTTGAATTTAAGGCGACAAGCGACTTACAACCTCGAAGGTTTTAATTTTGAGTTTTTAACTCTATATACAGAATTAGAACAAATGATATTCTTTTTTACTATGTTGTAGACCCTTAGAATTCAAATTAATGAATTTTCGACATAAAAATGACTTTTTTTCCCATATGCTCCATGCACATTCCATACCAATTAAAAACCTTACATTTTTAAATATAAGTTTACCATATGTATATAAAGAAAGTTGTTAATTGAATTTTTTTCTGTATCAATTTAAAATCTTAAATAATTTTTCTTCTATTATTCCTGCACGTTTTTACTTATTTTGCACGTTTTTACTTTATTTCATGGTCTATAAATTTAAAAAATATTCATGATTTTTTAAAGAATTATGCACTCGTATGTGAGAAACACTTCAATTAACAATGCTGAGAAATTTGGAAAAAATTTGAAGAAAAAAGACTGTTCAGAGCAATGATGACTGATATACTTAAGTGAACAGTGAATTTATATTTACAATTATTACATAGAAAATTATAGACATAGAAAATTTTCAACAAATTATAGCACTTTTGAAGAATCTTTTTTAAAACAAGCCTTACTATTCCACAAAATGTTTACTTGTAAGTTCTGAGTGATTTCAATGCAGTAAAAAATAATATTAAATATCTTAAATAATTTTTCTTCTAGTCTGCCTGTTATTTTTTAAAGTTTTTGCATGAATGAACTTTATTTCATTGTCTATAAATTTGAAAAATATTTATGGTTTTTAAAGAATTATGTATGCGCATGTGAAAAACACTTCAATTAACAATTCTGAGAAATTTGGAAAAAAAATCGGAAGAAAATTAATATTCATGGAAAGTTTTGAAAAATTACAGCACTTTTGAAGAACTTTTTTTTTTAAAAATAAACCTTATTATCCCACAAAATATTTATTTGTAAATTCTGCGTGACTTGAAACTAGTAAAAAAGAATATTAATTAAACTCATATGGTATATAGAGTAAAATATTGAAAATTTATAATAAACGAGGCTGAAGGTCTCTTTGATGATTTCTATTTCTTTAATATTTTCATAAGGAAATGTCAAGCATCATGGGATGTTTAGATGTTTTGAAAGTTATAAGATTAAAATCTTTTCAGTGAAAGGAAGAAACTCTTATCCTATTCTTACGTACTTATGTTTTTCTCTTTAAAAAAATGTTTTCAAGGTGTTACATTAATGGCTAAGAACTGGAGAAAAATAGTCTCGGTGACATGAAAATCTATTGAAAATGAAGATATTTTCCACTAAAACTTATGAAATGTTTGTTGGACATGAAATCAAATGCTTTGCAGGACTGAAAAATTACCACGAATTGAGCAACACGTACTTTTAATATTTTGTAAGTATTCAGTTACACTCGCACACAAACATGATATTGGAAGAACAAATATAGGCATTTCTCACTCTAATCGTGTTACAGATCGCTGATTTTGTTTTTTGTTCCTCTGAGTTTTGCATACGCTGGCATAAAGTAAAGCGTATCGTTTTCCTCTGTGTTATAAATATGTTGTTGTTTCCAATCCTCTTGGTGTAGGAAAGCCTACACCAAGAGGACCTAGGATTTGAGGACTTAAGTCCAAAGGACCTAGGTCCTCAAATCCTAGGTCCTTGGCGAAGGGTAGTTAAGTAGATTCACTTTAAGGCGAGGTACCACTAGGACTGAAATCTGACTTGACCTCGAAGAACACTGGTCCCGTAATTTTGAACTCGTCACTTGACGAGACAGGAACACTTGACCCCCTCCTCCAGAGGTAAATTTGAGAACTTGGAGGACATTGTAGCCACGCCTTATTTTACGTACCTCGGCCACCATTAATGAACACTGCGGTGGATTTGCAGTGACGAGTATCGAACCAGGGACGTTCAGATCACTGGCCCGCTGCTCTTACTAACTGGGCCACCGAGCCCATGTTAGAAATATAAAATTTAAAGTCTATTAAGTAGAAAAAGTTTAAAATCCATACTTTGCTGTAAATGCTATATTTATAGCCTCTTGACTGTTCAGAGCAATGATGACTGATGTACTTAAATAGACAGTAAATTTATAGTTTCAATTATTTAACTATTAAATGCTTGAGAAATTAAAAAAAACTTCCTTTACTCAATGTATGAATAGAGACTGCAGGTTCTCTTTCTCTACACATAATCGTACATTATCTGTATATAAATCATAGATCTAAAACCTTCTTTAAGGGAACGGTGGACCTTTATTTGAGCAAATCTCGTCATTGTAATACTGATTGTGTTATTGTAAAATATATATATATATTTCTGTAGATTATTAGTACCAATATAATTTTTTTTTCAATTAAAAAATCATTTATGAAGCTTCTACAAAGTAATTTATAATGGGTAAGTGTAGTAATAAATTTTAAATCTGTTTTTCTCAAAACAGATTTTTCAAGGTTTTTAGATTTTTTAAATGCTCCATGCTACTTAATTTTGGTTCAAAATTTATGAAATTGATAAGGAAGAATCCTGATGCCGTTTACAAAAAAACTGGGTATGCATTTTGCAATTCGACTTCATTAAGGTAATTACATTTGATTTATAACTTTTTAAAAGGCAAACTTTTGATGAAAATCGGGATGGAATTCAGATAAAAATCTCTCAAAAATTAACTATTCCAGGGATTAAATAATCGATACCCAGATTTGTTTTTCATACAGTTTAAAGAGATTAAAATGCAAAATCGAGGAAATATCTCAAAAATTAAGTAGCAAGGTGCATTTTAAAATTTTGTTTATAAATTTCAAATTTTTTAAAAAATATTAAAATTATAATAAGATTGGAAATTTCTTTTAAGGTATTCTATTTATTCATAGTGAAATGTATATATGTACAAAATTTCGTATCTCTATGATGAAAAGTAAAAAAAGTAAATTTTAATGTCTACCGTTCCCTTAATTATTTGCTTGAACATCAAAATAATTTAATTTTCAAACAACTATCGATACATTTCGCCTTGCATTCCGAACGCCCCAGAGCTCTGCAGTATCTCTAAACTTCTCGATTAAATCCTTCAAGAGAATCTCACGCCCCCGGAATATAGTCGTCAACGAATGTCCACAATCGCATGAAATGCAGTTCTAGGAGTCAATAATTCCACTCATGCTATGAAGATAATCCCACAGGCAGTTGTGAGTGATCGGTAGTGTCAAACTGGAAGCTGCAGAAAAGAAATAATCCGAAATAACAGAGATGTTTTTTGCCCAGAATTGTTTAAGTATTTCCTTCAGGTGATTGCGAAAGCGTTAATTTAAAAGACCATCTTAATGTTCACGACATTTAAAAGTTTTAATGAGTGGAAAGGGATTCGACTTGATGGTTTCCGAGGGAACATGACATCATTTTCCGGATAATCGTAATGAATATTAAGATGCCTCATAAAGTTATGTTTGTGAAATCAACGAAAAAGAAATATTTGGAATATTCTCAACAAAAACATATCCGTAACTTCGGATTCTTTTTTTGCTGCATTTGTCAGTTCTCGGCTTCCGATTGCTCACAAATGTCTTATGGGATCATTTCCATAGCGATGGGGATAAACTGATTCCTAGAACAGAATTTCATGCAGCCGTGAATAACTGATGATGACTTGCATTCTCACTCGGGAGGCAATATTTTGTATCTCTTAGAGGTTACAATATAAAATTATAATCCTATTAGCAATATTTTATAACTCTTAGAGGTTTTGACTAAGAAGCTTAGAGGTACGTGAGAGCTCTGGGGCTTTTTCTGCGAAAAACGGAACGTACCATTATCTGTTTGCATATTACACATTTATATTTTTGAAGAAATTATTTAACCTCTTAACAATTGCATAATTTTCAAGAAAACAGTAAAAAAGTGCCTATTTTTCCCGGAGTATTCAATCTATTTCTTGATTTGCCACATCTAGTTAAAAAAAAAATCTGAATTACATTATAAATAGTCTAGTGCTGCCATCTGGTATGTAAAATAAGAAATAAAAAAAATTCAGTGTAAATGAAATGGATTGTTTTAAAACTCTTTGGTGCGTTACTTTTGAATACTCCAGCCCTGAACTATCACGGGCACAAGAAAGAGAGGTCGAAACCTCAACCCGTAATTTTGGCGCGAGCGATAAGGAAGGGGT
The DNA here is from genome assembly GCA_907164885.2 of Dolomedes plantarius. Taxonomy (NCBI): domain Eukaryota; kingdom Metazoa; phylum Arthropoda; class Arachnida; order Araneae; family Dolomedidae; genus Dolomedes; species Dolomedes plantarius. The sequence continues at coordinate 126,110,542 of OU015495.1, forward strand.
TAAAGAAGGTATTTGAACTGTAATTAATATATAGGTATCGTGCGTTATACGTTTGTAGTTATTAAAACATGGGCAACAACAACAACAACAACAGCAACAACAAACAAAAAAACTTAAAAAAAAGAAAGAGAAACGCGTTCAACTGCACAACAGATCGAATGTTCCATTTTATAATGTATTTCACATCTTTTAAAGTGAAAATATACTACAAAATATTCACGATTACGATAAGTTTCATAATTTGTTTTACATAAAAAAAGCCTCATACTTAAAATGTTTTAAACAGTCATCGTTACGTGTATGAGATTATTTGCAAAAGATAATGTTCATAATTTTCACTATTTAAGAAATTATGTATTTGTAAAACAACTGTAAGATTATTGACTTTATTTTACATTCATTTACGCAATGACACAAAATTACATTTTAATACTAGAATCAAAATATCCAGGAAATTTCTCATTGTCTCACAGCTTCCTAGAAACTGCCCACGCAATTTAATCTTCTATTTATGATAAAACTTTTCATTAAATAATGTTACAAAGAGTGAGAGTGTCTTTTCGAGAAAACAAAGATTAACTTGAGAAAATAAATGAAATTAGCTGATAAAGTAGAGTAAATGGATAATAAGTGTTCATTACTAATGGGTCTAAAGATTAACTTTAAAGCAACTTCTCTTTTGTGCAGATTCTGATTAAAACCTGAAATGGCTGTTTGTAGTTCTCTAACGGCACCAAATGGGCAAAAACAAAGGATTAAATACTTCTGTAGGACAAACAAAGGACTAATACAACTTCTTAATTTCGCTTTATTTAATCCCGTTTTATCGCACGTAAAGATAAGATGAAAAAAAAGATAAGATGAATAATTAAATTCGCCGAGTGTTGTATGAATTTTGCCGTTTAATTAAAACAAAATTAATGCTTGATATGTTTTGGATGAAATTTGAGATCGAACGCACAAAAAATTTAGTTGAAGAAATATTAATGGCGGATGATATTTGAAATTTGTTTCACATTAATAGGTATTTGTAACTCTTATACAGGGTCAACGAAAAAGGTTGGACACATTTCGAAAGTTCATAATTCTAAAAGAAATTGAGCAAACGCAATAATATTCTTTTCAAACAATTTGCCAAGAGTCGAAGATTTCTAAATGTAACTGGTACGCAACTGTGACATGGAACGTTGCGCAGAAGCGATGCAAGATGGAAGAGGTCTTCGTTCGGCTTTCCGTCACTGCAATGTCGACCGTTCAGGAGAAAGATCAATGTGTGTTGTGGTTAGCGGAGTACAAATTCTGGGGTTATGTCAAGAACATTGTTTACAGTGTAAAGATACGGGACTCGACACATTTACGGGAGAGAATTGTCGATGCAATTGCCACAGTGACGCCAGACATGCTCCGTAGCACCTGGTGAAAGATTGATTATAGACTTTATATGTGTAGAGCAACCAACGGTGCTCATATTGAAAACTTATTAAGAGGACAGTGGACTTTCGAAATTGAGATATTTGTACGAAAATTCGATATTTTTATTTTATTGAATTGTGAAACTACGGACGAGTAGGAATGTGTTGCAAAAAGAATTTTTAATTTCTATGATTACTTTCCTAGTTATAGGCATTTGTATTTAATTTAGATATTATGTGGTTACGAATATCAATAACTTTAAATGTGTTTTTCTCAAAATAAAAATTTTCTTGTCATACGAATATTCAAACTGCTCCAGGTGCATTTCTAATTATCGTATTGCTTTGAAATTTAAGTTTTATACACTTAACCGTATATCATTACTTGATATACAGTTTCTTATTGAGGAAAATTATGCTTCGTAGCTCAGAATTTCTAAATTTTGTACTTGAAAAGATGATTTATAGGTATTTGCGTAATAAAAAGGTGTTTTCACTATTATTATATTTTTCTGTTTATATTTTTAATGAATGCTTAAAATTAGCAATAAGTTTCATTGTTAGTTCTACAAGGTATCATGCAAATAAAGATTATCATATTATATGCAAAAGAAATGGGCATGGAACATATTTAATTAGGCAAATTTTTGATGTAATTAATAATTCATAATTCATAAATTATGAATATTTCATCTTTAAATTTTAACCACTTTTTCATATCTATGGTACTAATCACATATTCAAATTTCAAGCAAATCCATTCAAAACAAAAAAACTTAGGTTTGAAGGTCCACTGTCCCCTTAAGGTAAAATTCTATTAAATTCCGTACATTACACAACGAAAGAATTGTTTGTATTGTAATTATTTCATTAAATATGATTATATGAAATGTGTCCAACCTTTTTCGATGAACGAGTTGGAAAATAGTTTGTACACAATTTTTGTACAACGTACAGATAATTAATCCCTGTATAAAACTATTATTCGGTACCATCAAATGATAAGCTAATTGTTGTGAAGGATCCACAATTTGGACATTTTGAACTCCTTCCAACGTCATAGCCATTTTGTTTTTCCAACACGATTACGGGGCATAAAACGGCCATATTGGAAAAAGGAGGAACCGCACCAATTTTCCAAGAAACATTGCACCCCCTGAATTCCTCAGGACGGGGGAAAGAAATTCCAGGAAATTCAACGGACATCCAATTTTCTTGGAAATAAGTGTACCACGTGGGTCAACCATGGGGATGTCGTCGCATCCCGCCCTCGAATAAAAAACTCGAAGAGGCAATAAATTTACGTGAATAACTGACCTGGGGAGGAGTTATAATAAAAATTGGGGGAGTCCCGAGTGTGGGAGGAACGACGTTCGGAGGGAGAGCGAGAGAGCGATTTGAGGTAGAGAGCTGCGAAGAAAGCCTGGGGAAAAAAGACGCCCCGTAAATGGCGAGATGTCCGCGTTCAACCGCCAGCGCCGATTCGGCTACCTCCTCCATTGAAGGGCCCCAAGATTTTTAGCCCGATGCCTAAAGCCTCCTCCGGTAGAAGTGCCTCAACGACGCCATGCTCTGCTGTTTCATCAAAAACTCCCCAGGTTGGTCATTTCTTCCCCTTTTAAATAGTGCTCATGCCTTTTGAGAGATTACGAGACTTTATTTCACTCGACCCCTAATGGTTATGCCGCAGGAAGCGGATGAAGTATGCCCTAATTCTGTTAAAATATGTATAGCCAAGATCTTAAATATAATATGTAAACCCGACCTTTTCTTGTAAAATATTGTATGATAAATGTTGTTATTTTTATGTATAAACGCATAGTTCCCTTTGGAGTTCACCTCCCTAATTTTACACAACGCAAAGGGGTATCTCTGGTACCCCTCATAACACTAATAAATAATCAAAGATAGAACGGATATCTGGACATTTAGGTGAAATTTAGGTTAACTACTATTAACTATTAGCAATCAGAAACTGTTATTGAGAACTTAATATTTAAATTGCGTGTTTGGAAATATGGTAAAGTTTCAATTTTTATGATTTATATAGCATGCCTAATACAATTTTATTTAAATTTAAGTAAAGAAGAAAGCGTATTTAACATTCCGGAGAATTGGAAATAACACTCCTTCTAATTTTCGGTCAAGATCATACAGCAGAATACAGGCCTCAAGGCTTTAAGGCCAAGGTTTAAATTCCTATCCTGGCAGACAGTATTTTCAACAAGTTTTCAATGTACGAAATTATAATTATACATATGAAACCAAAACGTTTGTACTTGCTATAGATCTAACGAACAGAATTAGAAACAAAGATTTTTCGGTAATACACAGTTTATTGTAATATCAGAAATACTGTAATACAAAAAATACTAAGTTGAAAACGATGATGAAACAATATCACTTTTTTTATAAAAGCAAGCTAATATTCATAACTGTTAATCATTGTTAATGCCTTTTGAGCCACCTTTATTATAACATGCATTTTCAAACAGGGAAAACAATTGTATCTGGTATCAAGCATATGTGATCTCTCAGATACATTGCTACGTCTTCTTTTATACCAATAACCTTAATGGTTATTTTTGTGTTTGCTGTGCAAAGGGTTTTAAGTCCAAAATCGGCTAAAATGAGTTATCAAACCAGGTATGTTTGAAAAATCCTGGACTACTGCAAGGTACAGAAAGCTAAGTCCAATTCCACAAATAAGTAATTTTAATCATCAAGGAAAATTTTGGATATGTGAAACAAAACACAAACATGTTAGTGTTAAAGGGATTATGTCCCAATTAAGGACTTAAAATTTTTTACTCAACAAAAATAAAATTAGAAAAATTTACTTTATAAAAAATTAAAAATTAAACTTAAAAAAACCGACTTTACAAAAGCCGTTTTTTGTCAATCCCGTTTTTCTCAAAACTACGATTTTGGACTTGACACTCTCTTTGCACTGCAAATACAGATTTAAAGATCCGTGTATGTGAATTTATAGCTCATAAAAGACAACTTGAAATTATTTCTCCCTCTTGTCTTCCTATTAAGAACATTTTAAAGACTAATCGTAGAAATTTCCATTAACTTTATCTCTGCTATACATGTTCATCGCAGTTGCATCCATAGATGCCTAGGGACAATTAATGAATTTTTTCCCTAAGAATTACGATGGTAATAGATGTCATTTTTTCCATTGTTTCAGTCACATAAAAGTAAACCTAATCTTACCTGTTCATAGTGCAATATTGCCTCAGTATAAAACTTGAGACCCATAACTTCCTCATCCTCTCTGCCGTATCGAAATGTGAGTACAACCAAGGCGAATATTTTGTAAGGCTCGATTCTGTTAGAATCAGCTGCTGTCAGTACAACACCATCAATGGGCCGGACGTTTCCGCTATCTTCAACTATCAGCTCTCTGCGGCTGAGGTAGACTGTCAACATGCCATTGGGACTTTGTTTTTTCAAAACCCTGAAAAGAGAAATATTATCAAGTGACGATTAAATAAGAAATGTATTGATGCAATATAAATCAAATGCAGTAGAATTGAATTCTTAAATTTGCATTCGTACAATAACACACAAGATTTTATATAAAACGGAAGATTGCATCAGAAGCTAAACCCAGCAACTGAAATATTAT
>OU015495.1:126120590-126200590 GCA_907164885.2 Dolomedes plantarius
ATATATATATATATATATATATATATATATATATATATATATATATATATATATATATATATATATATATATACATATATATACATATATACATATATATATATATATATATATATATATATATACATATATACATATATATATATATATACATATATATATATATATATACATATATATACATATATACATATATATACATATATATATATATATATATATATATACATATATACATATATATATATATATATATATATATATATATACATATATATATATATATATATATATATATATATATATATATATATATATATATATATATATATATATATATATAAGTATAATAAATTAATCAAAACATTAGATTTAACCAGACGGATATTGTAATATACTTTTTTCTGAAATATCAAACATTTTGTGTTCAATTCTATCGATACCCTATCAGTCTTATGTACACACCAGGTAAATTGTTTCTATTAAAACGTTTGGTTATTTTCACCATACCCCGTAAGCGGTTTGCAGATAAGTGAGGTCGGCGACATTTCTCCCTTGTCTATGGCGGACAAATTTCTTTTACGTGAGACATCAGGGACTTCCTAAAGTCAATAAAGATGGAAAGAAATATATCGGAAAGAGAGCATTAAAGATTAAGAAAGAAAACGTTTCCGCTGGTCCGGCGAATGTACGATCCAGGTGAGCACGAGAAAATGAGATATCGGTTGCTAAATTACAACACGCGAACGCTGTGCTAACATGAATCTCCAAACCATTATATTTATATACATATATATAAACTTTTGTTATTTCACTCCCGTTATATACATACATACATATACATTCATACATGCATATACATACATACATACATATACATACATACATGCATATACATACATATATATATATATATATATATATATATATATATATATATATATATATATATATATATATATATATATATATATAAAACATAAAAAAACCCAAATCCCTTTCAAAATTCTAAATTCTTTTAAATTTCCTTGGGCGTGGATTAATTACGCAGTTCGATACTAAGAACAAAGGAATCGGCGTAACGTCCCTCGAAAATCCCAATCTCTCTCGAAACCTAATATAAGATATCCCATGACCTCTGTCATCAGAGCCATGGGTAGCCAATCATTGCTCTTGTGCATGATCACATGGCGAATCACCTCAAAAGTTTATAAAAGACCCTGCGGTCAAAAATCCGTGAGCTTTTTTCATTTTCTTGTGCCCCGAGAATATGTGCCATTTGTCTAATAAAATATTTAGTTCAACGTAACGATTGCCGTCTATGCTCCCGGTCTCGACTACACAACATTCTTCTATATCTTCGCTGTGGCATGGTGGGTCCTTGATTTCATCGTTCTTCTCGGGTTGGGCTTACCATGTTACATATATATATATATATATATATATATATATATATATATATATATATATATATATATATATATATATACACTAGTTATAAAAAATTAAGGAAAAATCACAAAAAGAGGGATATCACGTTCAAAACTAGGCCAATCTGTTTAAAATTTGAATATGTTGTTAAGTAAAAGGTGCCGAACAATACTACATTATGCAAAATAGTGGCGCTGCAGTCGGAATGCGCCATTTGTGAGGATCATAAAAGTACATGTCTCAGAGCAAGGCGGTAATTGTCGCTGCGAAGCTGAGATTAAACATCTGACATAGCCAAATTCTAACAATGACCTCCAGGCATCATTTGACCGAAGAACTGCGATGGTGAGCTATTGGAAGACTAGAGGCAGGACAAAGTCAGACAGAAGTGGCCCAGATGGCTAAATGTGAGTCCGTCTGTGGTTCATAGACTTTGGCAACAATTTTTAACCACGGATTCACGGATTCGGCATCCAGGAGGTTCAGCCAAGTACTGCCATACACTACGACGAGTGCCGACGACGGATACCATTTGTCATTATGCGCACGAAGGTATAGAACCGCAACTCCGTCTGCAAGCTCCGTCTGCAGATCCTCCCTCGCTGCAAGCTCTGGAAGGTTGGTATCAACGTCAACCGTGCGTAGAAGGCTTCACGAAGGTGGTCTTTTTGCGAGGAGACTAGCTATTTGCGTCCCGCTCACGTCACGCTATAGGCGGGAACGTTTGCCGTGGGCACGTCCACGTGTCCACTAGACGCGTGATCAATAGAGGGGTTTTCTCTTTACGGATGAGTCCAGGTTTAGCCTCCAAAGCGATAGTAGGCGTATTTTGATTTGGACAGAACCTGGAACTCGTTTTCATCCATCACACATCCGTGATAGATAGGCATACGGATCAGGCAGTGTCTGTGTTTGGGGTGGTATCTCTTTGGGTGGACGCACTGACCTCCATGTCTTTCCCCGTGGAAATGCGAATGCTCACACCTATAGAGATCACATCCTTGATGCTTATGTGCGTCCTTGTGCTGGGGCAATAGGTGATGCTTTCGTGCTACAGGACGATAACGCGAGACCGCACAGGGCGCGCATCGTGGATGCTTATCATGAGCAGGAAACAATTCAGCGCATGAAGTGGCCAGCGCGATCAACGGATCTGAATCCTATCGAGCATGTTTGGGACGCTTAAATTCGACGTATAGCTGCTCTCAATCCTCCTACTATGGCCCTAGCCACGCTTTGAACTGCTTTGCAAGATCAATGGCTCTCACTTCCTACCGAACTCATAGACCGCATAATTGACAGCATCACACATCGCTTTATGTGCTGTATTGCTCCTCGGGGGGATCATATGTCATATTAAAGGTACTTTTCCTATACCAAACTGACACATCCGATTTGTTCATTGTATACATATGCTAGTTTCTATAACATCATAATTGTCTGGCGATTTCTTTTTATGCTATTTTATACCTACCTATGTGTTGTATAATGTGTATAAGTTTTATTAAATTCTACGCGTAACTTTTGGAGTAATTGCTATTTTTGTGACCTTTCCTTAATTTTTGTTAATCAGTGTGTATATATATAAATATATATATATATATATATATATATATATATATATATATATATATATATATATATATATATGTGTGTGTGTGTGTGTGTGTGTGTGTGTGTGTGTGTGTGTGTGTGTGTGTGCTTGTGCTTGTTTGTGCGTGCATTTCTTTAAGAAACTAATAATAATACTGTATTAAATATGAAACGATGTAAATTTAATGTAAATAAAACTGTAGTCATTGAACGATGTATTAGTGATAATTAGTTGTAAGGTATACACAAGATTCGATTCACAAGAATCGAACTTTTGAATTAATGAATTAAAGAAGCTGCTTCAAATATGCTAATTTCGGCATACGCGCTTAGTATAAATACCACGCAGCGTCATTAAGAGAAAGGGGAGGTTGTTAAGGTTGAAAAGGTGTTATCCTGCGCTAGTGCTTAGCGGGCCAGAAGTTTACGTGGCAGTACTGCTGGTTTGACTTACTGTTCGTGAGTATAATAATATATTGTTCTTGAAAGCTGTGTTTATACATTCCGTACAAGTAGTACGCATGCTTATTGCTGTAAAGCCAATTATATGTGCAACGAATTCAATAAACATTGTTTCATGTATAAACTGTGTGTGGTTCAAATTCAAATAGAGAGCCACTTCAAATTATATACACCCAAACCAGGGTAGAAGTGCCCCCTTAGTAGATTCTCTATACTGGCGCCCGAAAGATATATATACCCTGGTAGTTAGCGTTACATTTGTAACGAACAACATAATTGAAATTAAAAACTGTGTACTGTGTACTTATATTGATAAAATTGTTGCAAGTACGTATATACTATTTAAAAATGAGTGTTGTAGAACAAAATCCTGCTGGAAATTTTCCTCGGGTAATTATGGTTCAGCATTTTGCGCCATTCGAAGCCACCTTCAATGGCTGCCCCTCAAGCCAATTCCTAAAGAAAATTGAGCATTACTTTCAGCAACAATGCACCCCAGAGGGGATAAACTTAAAATTGCTCTAGCCGCTTTAAGAGGTAGTGCATTTCAGTGGTACACATGCATGCAAAGCAGTAATTTGATTTTTGACTATTTGTCATTCAAGCAACAGTTTCTTAGCGTTTTTCCAAAGACCTTTAATCAAAGTGAAATTGAAGCGGAAATTTATTCGCTAAGGCAACGTGAAGGTCAGTCTGCGTTAGATTTTGCTACATAAAAGATTTCCAAGTGTGAGGAATATTTAGAAGGGGTGACGGAAGCGATAATCTTAAAAATAGTTATCCAACGTTTGAAGCCAAGTGTTCAAGATTTTTTAGATAATCAAACAATTACAAGCAAGGTTACCCTCCTTCAAGCTTTAGCTAAACATGACAATAGGCATTTCTTCGCTACCCCGTACCGTCATTCAGGTACGAGAAGTTTTATACACCCGCGCCAAAATTTTTCGCGAGTTTCAAACCAGCAGCGTAAGCAGTACCGCAGGCAAAATAATAGAAGCGCACGGCGTTATAATGAAATTAGTGCTCTTAAAGTAAATAATATGGAAGCACCTTACTTGCACTGGCAAGTTGATTCACATGATATGGTTCAACCTGTTGAAACTGTGTGGTCAAATGTATTATTTTGTCCGAGTAGTAATCATTATTTTGAGAATAGTGAAAGTCAGGGTATTTTTGTGGCTTATAAAGAAAGTGAGTCTAATTGGAATAATGCGGTAATTCCAGTACAAATTTATGAAAATAGTGCCGATACTAATGCTAGTGGTTTAGAAAATAAATCATCTGACACTTCTATTAATGCTATACCTGATATTATTGATGCTATACCTGATATTTTAGATGATATTCACACATCTGTTAATGAAGGAAATTTAGTAGATGACGAAGTATGCGTTACGGAAGTTAGTGAATACTTATTAGTTGACGACAATAAAAATTCTTTAAACGATAGTAGGAACTCGCTAGGTAATGATGATATTATTTCAAGTTTCCATCCGAATGAGGATTGTGTAGGCCAGGTTGATAATATGGTTTTAAATAAAGTACATGAAAACCATACTGAGAATCAAGATGAAAAGTTGACACAGAGTTATACTGTAAGTAGTTTAGCTGATGCTTCGGAAGTTATAGACGTAGGTTGTATCAAAACGCACCAGTACGAAAAACTTAATCTTCCTAAAACTGGAGCAGTGTTAACGAATATAAATGATAACGATTCTGATGTCGCAAGTTTCAAAGAGACTTTTTCGTCAAAAGAGGATAAAACTAAAGTTAAGGGGGATAAAAAACGAGAAAAAGTGCCTTCAGGTTCCAGCATTAAAACTGCTAATACTGAAGTAATTAAGGCGGTAAACAAGAAGTCGTATAAGCACAAATACCAAAAACAGAGTCAGTTTGTTGAAAAACATGACACAAGTAGAGAGATAAAGCCAGTAACTAAACACGTTGGTGCGGCGTATAAATTTGACAAAATAGAATCTGCATTAAAATCTAATACCGATACAAGCAAAAGTTCGAAGAAAGGTAAAGTGTGCACTACAAAAACTCCATCAAAGGATGAATGCGTCGCTGATAAGGTACACAAGGTTATCAAAAGGAAGAATGACAATTTTAAAGTTCCTTTGCATAAGTACAGAAAACGGAAGATTTCTGCCGCCCAGCAAGGTTGGCCTCCTCCCAAGAGACCTCCTGTCCATCGTCAAGCCGGACCAGCGCCTCAGGACCTACGACCTGCTGCACGAAGGATGCCCACACGGTCAACGAACCCCTTTACTAGGACTGCGACCATCAAGAGAGGTTCCACCGATTGGACAGACTGGTGCAAGGAAGTTGCTGCATTCATGAGGAACAAGTCTTGTATCAATTCTCTTATTCTAACTCCCACCCTTTAATAAAACCGAACCAAATTGGTTTGCAGTTTCCCCAGTGTATATACTGTGTAAACATTTTGAGGGGAAGGGGTGAGCCACTGAAAAAAAAACGGCATACTGTTGTTTCATAAATTTTTGAAGGGGACATGTAGTGACTAGAAAAAAAAAATACATACCGCATAATATACCAATTAACCACTAATGTACTAACTTCACAAAACATGACACATGTACATTATAAATTGGGGGAGAGCAGATACAGTCAAGAAATGTCATGCTGTGCAATTGTGTTGTCACTTTTAATTAAAATAGATATTTTAGGGCGCAGTTGGCAGCCCAGTATCCGCAACTCTGCAAATCCACTGTTTGATGGTGTCACCTGGACCCTTCGGGGTTAGTTTTGTAAAATGGTAGTGGCGTTTTTCCCCCACACAACGTGTGGAAGGTTTTTTTGACTTTGCCACCCATTATGTCAAAAGTCAGACCAGCACGCGTTTTCAATTAGTTAACTGAAGCCGTTCAGACCTCAGTTACCTAATTTTTTTTTTCGAGGGAGGCCAGTGTAAGGTATACACAAGATTCGATTCACAAGAATCGAACTTTTGAATTAATGAATTAAAGAAGCTGCTTCAAATATGCTAATTTCGGCATACGCGCTTAGTATAAATACCACGCAGCGTCATTAAGAGAAAGGGGAGGTTGTTAAGGTTGAAAAGGTGTTATCCTGCGCTAGTGCTTAGCGGGCCAGAAGTTTACGTGGCAGTACTGCTGGTTTGACTTACTGTTCGTGAGTATAATAATATATTGTTCTTGAAAGCTGTGTTTATACATCCCGTACAAGTAGTACGCATGCTTATTGCTGTAAAGCCAATTATATGTGCAACGAATTCAATAAACATTGTTTCATGTATAAACTGTGTGTGGTTCAAATTCAAATAGAGAGCCACTTCAAATTATATACACCCAGGTCTGGGTAGAAGTGAGCATAGATTCTCTATATAGTTAATACCTCTAAGGTCATTATGTATCTCTGAATTATCCTATGTTGATTCTTGCGAGAGTTGAGGAGGATATATTGATCACTGCTTGTCCTGGCACAGTTTGAAGAAAATTGTTATTAAGAATTACAGATAAAAAATAAAAAGAAATCGAGTTTGAATACAAGTAATTTAGTAGAAACATGAAAATTATACTGATATTGTTAGACTGATTCCTTTCCATAAAACGTACTAATTCTAAGATTTTATATAAAGAACATGATTAAATTTATATAACAGGATATTTATTTTTGTCAGTGTATCCAAATAAATGTCCCAGAGCCACATTTATTTGGATACACTGACCTGTGAAAATATATTTTGATCTTTACTTAATATAAATTTTTCTCAATAATCCCCAAAAGTATAGTCTTTAACATAAAATATCTCGGAATTTGTCAATGATTCTTTTCAAAAGATCATATCAGCAGATTTTCGATCGCCTCCTGTCCTTAGATTACTTCTTGAAAACCTCCCCAGCGAAATCCCCAATGTCCGTCTTCCAACAAATTATTATTTATGTTGATAGTTTGTAAACTGCTTACAAATGCTTGATTGAATTCAAGTATTATTTCTTGAATTTATAGAGAAGGAAAACTCTTTTAACTGCTAGTGTTTACTTAGTCATTACCCGAAGAAACCACTAATTATTTGGCTAAAGGGACCGTTTCATTTGAAACGATTTTTTAGCCATGTACGTTAATGTAACACGAATGTTTAGTTTAAATATGTCCATGCTAAATTATCCCCTACATGAGTATTTAGAATATTATTGGCAAAACATTAAATGAATGATTAAAATCCTCCATAATTGACTCCAACTTGGTTTCATTTCCTTGTGCATAACACTACCAGTTCTTTCGAAATTGAGCTTCCTTTGATTTGATGTAGCTGAATACGGGAATCATCGGACCTATATCAATTCTTAACCAACGGTACACGCATTGATGGTATGTAAGAAGTAGTTGGGATGTACTTGACTAGCCTTTAATATCGTGTCAATGACAAATTGTTTCTATAAGACACAAATTTCTATTGATGGTACTGTAATTTTTATCTTCGGTTTTGGATGAACATATTATAAAGAGCTAGGATCTACTGCACCAAAAATTGTTTTCGTGAATACGAAGTCCTGTGCAGGGACATGCTTTCCAGTAGTAAGCACGAATGACAGGTAAATAAAGATAAACAAATGAATTCTGATACCATAAATAGCAAATTTTAATATAATATGTGCATTTTTATACATAATATCCATTTATAAATAACAAACTTCCCTTTTATAAACGATTTGTATTTTCACAGTATATTGATTCCAGATGGGGAAAACTTTTGTTCATGTTTCACGACAATGAAACTTTATCGCTTGATAATGAAACTTTTAAATGCTAGCGAAATGCACATTTTCACCTCCTTGGAGAGTTATCATCAGGTTTTCACAACTGTGGATAAAAGCTTTTCGCTTTCCGAAATGTTAATACCGAGTTATGAAGTCCCAAGAGGTTTTGCATCAAACTGAATCGAAGTTACTAGATGTTTACATCTGCCTACATTATCTGCATTCGGTCCACATATTGACAAGGCTTACATAATCTCAGCTTATGTTATAACCCTGGCAGTGCTGCTTTACGAGACAAAGTATGTCATTTACACGAGAATCGTCATATTTTATCGCTTTGGTGATATATATATATATATGAATGTATGTATGTATGTATGTATATACACACACAGTAGAATCCGGCTAAATGGACCACCGGTTAATCGAACCATCCGCTTATTCGGACTGAATCCTAAAGAACCGGAAGAAATCTTATTACATAAGTCTAATATTATGCATGCTCGTGTAATCGGACTAGCCGGTTATTAGGACCAAAATGATCGCATCCCGATGTGGTCCGATTAACCGGAAACGACTGTATATATATATATATATATATATATATATATATATATATATATATATATATATATATATATATATATATATATATATATATAATATTAAACAGCTAGTAATTTTTCAATTCAATACTCTTAACATTTAAAAACTATTAATTCTTCAATTTAGTATTCAAAATTACATACCCCTTTTTAATCTCTTAAATTATTTAATTTCCGTCGGGCATTCGTGTTAAAACCTAAAATATCTTTCCAAATTCCAGTATTGTCGTCCCAGTAAAACTTATGTAAAAACCCCATAAGTAACAGTCTTTGTAACCCCAGGCGATTTTATTCAAGATGGCTGACTTTTTAACGAAATTAAATGGCGCGTGGCGTGCCTACATGTTTAACTCTGGTCTGCACATCAACAACAACTTTTAACCAATCCACTATTAAGTCACGCCCTTTTTCCACGTGATGGAAAGAAGTTATAAAAGTTCAAACATACCTCGAAGAGCGAGATTTTGGCGTGGCTCTGTTGCCTAGTAAAACGCCGTCATCGATGATAAATAAAAATGATGTTTCGAGAAGCTTGTGTCATCGTCTAATTCTTTCGGCCAGAGTATCGTTATTGTAATCCAGCATAACTGAAGTATTTCACCGTGGTATGGGGGTTGCGGCATCCTCATTGCAATGACCGGCGGCCGTTCTCCGATATCACACATACACACACACACACACACACACACACACATATATATATATATATATGTGTGTGTGTGTGTGTGCATATGTATATATATATATATATACATAATTTATTTCTTTATTTGCATATGTAAGTAAAGCAAAAAATGGGAAAATATTTTGGAGTATGGGTAATTTTGTTGAGGCAAAACGAGTGAAAAAAAAATTTAACCATCTGAAATTTGTAAGGAGGCTTTGAACCAAGTTTATAAAACTAGAATTCTTGGAGAAATCAAACTTTAAACTTGTGACTTGCTCCTGTAATACAATACTTCTGTTTTGTGCAAGAGGTAGAATTTTGTTTACGGCCTTTCCTGTAATATGCTTTGCAGGAAAAATAATTTTGAACTGGGTTTTACGCGGACACAAAACTACAGTTAATTGTGCGGGCCAAATTTTGTACATACCGGCATGATATACTACTATTTGGTATATCAACAATTTTTTACTTGTTTTATTGTTAACACTGTCTTTGTATAACATTTACGCTTCTTTTTTTAATGTTTGCAATCACATTTTCTTATCCGTCATTACTTACTATTACTCTTTTACCCCTAGTTCTGATAGTAGCAATTTCACATTATTGTATGAATATAATGAATATATTTTTATCTCTTACGTTATGTTTTTCTTGAACCTTGGAAGCAGTATTTTTGCTACTATTATTTCTTTCCTTCTTCCTTTTTTATGACATGATCATTATTTGTGTCTACTGAGACAGCTAAGATTATGAGAAACATAATTTTTATTCTTCGACAGCAGCTCGCGATTGGTATCTAGAATCGTTAGTGGAATTTTCTTTCATCGGATACATTTGGATTTTTGTTTTCGTTACAAAAGAGTTAGATTATTTTTTAGTATGTTAGATACACGAATAAGTTAATATGTTAGATAACCGTTTCAAGTTAAATGATATCTTAGAAACATCAGCATTCCTTGTCGTGCATAAATAGAGACTCAAGGAAATATTGCATGATATATATATATATATATATATATATATATATATATATATATATATATATATATATATATATATATACTATATATATATATATATATATATATATAATATACATATATATATATAAACATATATATATATATATATATATATACATATATATATATATAATATACATATATATATATATATATATATATATATATATATATATATATATATATATATATATATATATATATATATATATATATATATATATATATATATAAAGAGAGAGAGAGATTATAAAAGTTGCAAAATAAAATATTTAAAATGTTTATAACACAACAAATATCATATACCATGTACCTTCATTATTTTAGATTTAACAAAATCAGTGCGATGTATAAATGAAGTACCGGTCTGATATGCAAGCATAGTATTGGTTACTCGTGTCTTTTATTTGTGAATCAGTGCATACAGTAAGTAGGGTTGTCGATCAAGTCAAGTGATTTCTCCAGTTTCAAGGGTGGCTTTTAGTGATATTTTAAAACCCATCTGCAAGTTCTGAAAATAGCTATGTAATTCTGGTAATTTCAATAAGTTCGGCCATCGTAGTTGATCAGATGTATCTCTTTACCGTAAGCACTCATAATAAGCCTTAATTAAGGATTTTAATTTTTATCTGCCTATTTTCCACCGGATACGGAGCTTAAGTAGAAGATATAGCAGCGGATACAGCCTACTTTCATTTGCAGGGTTATCAGAATTACTTTTAACCACTAACAGTAAAATTAGGTGTTTCGTGGATAATTGATGGAATGTTCCGTCTTCTACGTTCATTCTGGGGACAGTTCTTGAAGGAGTATTTGAACTACACTTCGATTGATCAGTGTTTAGTGCTTAATCTTTTATGCTTCTCTGATGACGTACGACATCATCTTAAACTTGCCCCACTGGAGCGAAAATAAACAGACATACAACGTATTGGTGTGTTTGGGTATTTGTGATTTTCTAAAGACAATACAAATAAAAAAAATTGTGTCTGGTAGTGCAAATGATTAATTTAATGCGACCGTTTCTCACTGCAAAATGGTTTCTTTCGTTTCATAGTCAGTGTAAGGTAGCCAGCAGCTTGTTATATGAGGTAGCATCTACGAGGCTTCTGATTTAATATTATTGCCATGTAGTGCATAATTATTATTTCTTACAGAGCATTATGGTACGTTACATTGGTTACATAGCATCAAAAATAAAATAAACTTATTAACAATAATCCTATAGAAAAGTCGGATGCATAGAACATCAATTCAATTACTTCTTTCCAAAAATATCATTCTGAAATAGCTTCTCTACTTTTGTGACATTTAATGGGTATGCTATTTATTGAGTTTCCCCTCCTACAATACAATTGTTTACCCAATTTCCCTGACGCTTACACTATGGAAATAGCAGATGCTGCTATCATTAGATTCAGAAAAGTACAAACAACTTCCATTTATTTTAGAACAATTATTCTCCACCGAAGTTAACACACGAAAGAAAACGCAATTTTCTGTACCATTAGGGAAATTACTAGTTACCCAAGTGATGAATGACGAGTAATTATATTTCATTCTGTGCAATGGTAAAGAAGGCGGAAAGCTGCCTTGCCCCAAGAAAGCTGTAATGTAAAATTGATTTATTTTTCTTTCTTAGGGCGCTCCTAATTTATATTCAAAAACTGCTTCCTATTTCAAACACTGATTTTTTTTGGAAAGTAATCAGCTATATTACGGGAAAATTTAAGTCAGATATGTTGTCAGACAACCCGTGAATAAAATTTTTCAATAAGAATGTTTACATGTTAAGTATTATAAATCATAAGTTTTAAAAAAAGTTAAGTTCTTAATTATAATTAAGAACTAAAAATTAGAATTAAAACAACTTAAACTATTAATTAACTTAAAATTAGAAGAAAAGATTATCACCCGAAGAAACACAATATTGAATACAACATAAAATATTTAGCACAATATTCATCCAACAAAGTCTTTAATAACTATTAAAGACTTTGTTAGCTGAATATTATGATAAATATCTTATGTTTTATTCAATATTGTTTTTATTCGGGTGATTAGCTTTTCTTCTAATTTTTTAAATGATTACTTAGAGTATTTTTTAATTTAAATAGTATTATCATACTTAATTAAATAAAATAACAATATTTTATTATAATTTAATAATAATAATGTTATAATAGTACTGAAAGATAATAAAGATATTGAAAAATAGATTCGGCATCTATTTAAAGATTGCACCAGATAATTTAACTTTTTATATTTGTTATGAAATACAAATATGCGTCCGTCAACAGATATAATTACATTCATTGCATAAAGCTGTTATTTTTGCCTTGACAGCTATTCAGATGCTGATAAAATATCCGTATCATGGTCATTCTACTGCACAATATGTATTAACTACTATAAAAAACACCTTTAACGACTATTTACAAGAGGCAAAAGTCTTTGACCGTAAGTCATTGATTGGGAAAAATTCCCAATCGCTTCTAACTTAGTTCTCACATGCGATCATCATGTGCTGCAATCCTCTTGCACTTAACCTTAAGTTCCGAACTCAAAGAAGTAAAGTTTTTATAACAGTGAATATGGAAATAAACTCAGGAGTTTCATTCAAAAATGTTCCCTAGGCATCTTGGTAAACACCCAGGAATGCACGCAAATAATTAATTTGTTTGAAATTTTTCTCATAAAAGTCATAATCTAGTAATTTTATTCCTCATGCCGCGAAATATCTCCTTTTTAAACACCGGTAGCGTTTTAACCGGAAAATGTGTCTATCTGTTTCTGGGACCAAAATGTGTCTCCGAGTCCCGTATTTTGACCTCACTCGTAGTTTAGACACTGTCAGTAAAATGCACGTAAAAATTTCGTCTCTCTATGCTTCTGTGTTTCGACTTTGGCTTTTACGGCCGCGTGTGAAACATACAACAATAAATCCTTGGACTTTAACTGGGATTTTAGTTTCTAAGTTTTGGGATGAGGTGGCCCTGTGGTAAAGCGCACTGGCTTTGGGTGCGGATGGTGCTCGGATCGAATCCCGTCGCGTGCCACTAAAATACCTCCGTTCGTGTCGTCCCTTTATAGGGAGCAATGCTGGTGCGCCTATATGGTGCTCCCATAATAAAATGGTCAGAAAAAACTGCGGTGAATCACAGGCGAATGTCTATGCGACAAAGTGCCTCCGCATTGAAAAAAAAAGTTTCTAACTTTTAGGCTTCGATTCTTTATCAATGTCTTTGAGGGCGTTTTTTATGTCTGTTAGGACTGCTATTCTAACTCATACGCACACACACACACACACACATATATATATATATACACACACAGTTGTTTCTCTGTTTAACGACGAATTTTTTTTACACGATAAAATTTTTCTTCATTTTATCTGCAGGTGGGGAACCTTCTGTTGGGGGAAAACAAGTTTGGTTTCAATAGCAGACCAAGCATTTCCTTGATGTTTGCAATGTTGCAATAATAGACTTGTTGCAGTGGGAAAAACGTGTGTGTGTGTGGGGGGGGGGATTACTGTTTCACGGAAGATCGAATATTCTTTCATGGAGCTCTTAGTGCGGCAGCTAAATCACTCTATTGTCCCTTCCATCTTTTGTCATGTGACTTACGAATTGTCCAATAGCAGCCCTCTCTTATTCCTTCTGGGAAGCAGTTATTCATGTTTAGAGAATTCATGGTTGTGTGTAAGAGCTCATTCCAGTTGGAATACGAGGTGAGCAGAGCAAAATGGCTTCAAAGCGAAAGAATCTTACTCTACACAAAAAGGTGAAAATTATTGAAGACCGGGAAGAAGGTGTTGGAATAACAAAAGTTCAATTCGCAAGACAATTTCAGCTATCCGAGTCTATTCTCAAAGGCGAAAAATAAAGCAATCAACACTTTTTGAATTTTTGAAAACCTAATTTATTGTATTGTTTGTACGTTTTTCAATATAATTTAAAATAACTTTTTGTGAATAAAATAATAATGATGATAATTAAAAATTATCATTTTTAAACACGCCAATATATTAAGAAATTTATTGAAAGTCTTAAGCCTGTAAATTGTGCAGGCAAAGGTTATTTTTTCACAAATTCTGTTTAAGGACGATCTCTACTTAAGGACGATTCTTCACGGTTCCTTGGAAGTCGTTAAACAGAGAGCCAACTACATATATATATATATATATATATATATATATATATATATATATATATATATATATATATATATGTGTGTGTGTGTGTGTGTGTGTGTGTGTGTGTATACATGTTGTTCCGTTAAATAAGTTATTCGCGTTTCAAAACATGAAACAGAAACACCATATAGCGCAGCTACCTTTAAGTTTATTAGTGCTTTTTATTACTTCCATAAACCTAGTACCTCTTTGTTTTCCTTACACTCAATAAGATCTGCTGAATTTTAAAGAATGCTTTATTTAACTCCTTTTAGAAACCTTTAGTCCAATGTACATAATTTGAGGTTTGTGGAAATGAAAAGTAAATAGAGAAAAAATTGTATATTAACTGAACATTCATTGAACATTCATTGCCCAAAGAACGTGCTATTTTAATGAGCGAAACAGATGTTTAATGCGTAAATAATCATAAGTTACATATCTTGGCTAACAGAAGGCTTAGTGGAACTAAGGATTGCTAATTCAGATAGTAGTAAATTAGCGATAAAAATTTAGTAACTGGACAGAAACGGAATCGCGAATCCCAGCAATTTTCTAAATCAAAATAATCTATGCAAAACAGTAGATAGCCTCTGTGAAATATTTCATTGGGTCAAAGTTTATTTATCAGAGATAGGAAAATTATTTATCAGAGATAGTTTATTTATCAGAGATAGGACGTAGTCTCGGCTGGAAACCGGGCGATGGCTCGGGCTAAGAGTGACAATGGACGTAGGGGCCCGGAGTTCCGCCATGTGGCGTTACACCTGTAGCTCCGTAAAGTCCTAAACAAACTCGTACCTGCGCACTCCGTGCGCGGTGGGATGATATCGCGCCCGAAGACGATAGAATCATCAGGTACTACGCCAGTTGGATGCCTTTGTTGGCGGGACGACGTATACCGAGATCTTATCAGAGATAGGAGAATACAATCATAACTAACTGGTTTTATATACAATCAGGATTTTTGATAAGGGCAATAAATATTTCAAAAGCAAAAAAACTACTGCAAAATATTTTATTGCGACTCCTTTACAGACAGTTATATTATTTTGGAGAAAGAGAATACAACTTCTTTTGTAGTGCATTTCAATAAATTGGATCCTGTTGTGACATTTATTTTTCTTTTGTGATAAATCGGGAGAAAAAATATTTAAAAGAGGTTACTAAAGTAAATAGTTGGGAAGAACATGTAGAATTCGATGTAGATTTTCTGTCAAAATGCAGCATATTTTCCTTTTCGTATTTATTTGAATATAATTTAAAACTCTCTTAGATTTAAAACGGCCAAAACCTACATGCGATATATTTTTATGGTTTGGAAAAATTCAGTTTATAAAAGGATGTTCCTTTTCTTTCTTTTTTAATTTAAAAATGATTTTCTTTATACTACTTACTAAAAAAAACTAATATTTCAATTTTTTTTAATCTTATATTTCCCAAACTTCATTATCATAAAAATAAAAATGGCAGAGAGAGATCTAGAGAGACTCCTCAAAATAAACGTGTTTATCATTAAAACATGTCACTAAGCATGCGCAGAAACGGGAGTTTCTAAAGCCAGCTTTAAACATGCCACTGAGCATGCGCAGAAATTATTTTTTTAACTGTAAATTATCGCTCATTAATAGAAATTGCAGTTATAGAAACCAAATTTGACAAATCTACAGATTACAATCTTCCGTTTAAGACCAAATTTAAGTAACTAGATGCAGTAGTTTTCTCTCACGGACTACCCAAAAAGTTTAGCAACTTACATATAGATTTTCTGCTGAATTATTTACAATGTATAAGTTATATGTATTAAATAAAGCTGTTAGTTCAAACCTTTATGTGCGTTTAGATTAGATTCCTATGGCTGAACTTAATGACTATCTGGATGAAACATCCAATTCTGGCCAAAAACTAGCTCAACTGACTCGAACACTCCAAAAAAAACCATCTGTTTCACCCCAACTGTAGAATTCATTTGATTTATATGTATTAAATCATGCTAGGATAATATTTCTACGACACTCATTTTACGGTATTAAAAGAAAAACGTATACTTCACTGAAGGAAAGATTAAGCAAATTTCGTTTTAAAATTGTTTTTAAGATAAATGATGTTAAGTTCAAAGTAAAATAAATTACTTGCTTTACACATGCAGAAATTAAACAGTTAACATTTTTAACCGTAAAAAATATCTAACATTGAAACGTATAAATAACATAGAAATTAAAACATAAAAATTATATTTTTGAAGAACGATTGATAACGGTTAAAAGTTTTTCTTTTAGATTATGAAGTTTTGTTTAACTTTCCAGAGCATAACACATATATAACATTCAGTAACTTTTTTACTAATTTGTGGATTAGGAACAAAATAATTAGCAATTCCTTTTAGTTCTTTCTCATAATGTATAATGCATAATTATGGAATTTGGAAATTATACTAGCATCAGTGGAGCAAACCGGGAACAAAATGTAAAATTCAAATTATTTTGAAAGATAGAAACCAAGTGAATCACTAAAAAGATGAGTAAATAAAAATCTGACGATAGACGGAACCAAGAATTATCAGCAGCGATTATGAGATATGCAAAAAACAGCGTATAATACATGGACACGAATGTATGAACTCAAAGTTACACAGAATGGGGTGGAGGACCAATGAAATAGCTTTCTATCTCCTAAGAAATTAATCATATCATTTTTATGTTATTAATGTTCAACTAACTCATGTAACAGCTTCGAGCAGCTTGCCGAAAATGAAATGCTTAACTTAAATATTTTATTAAATCAATGGTAAATATTTTTATGAAATTTAAAATCGTGGTTACACTATAGTTGGTTTTAAGTAAAGAATCGATTCTAAATTGCAGCATATATTATCATATTTTATTGGGTGATCCATACACACACACACACACATATATACACTCAAGAGACAAAACATTATGACCACCCCTACATTTTGCAATGAATTCGCCTGGATGACGTGCAAGGCACGTGATCAGGTGGGAGTGGTATTTAACTGCTGCTGGAGAGTCTGAAGAATCATCCTTTCACTTACTTCTGTGTGTGATGGGAAAGGCTGCGGATCTAAGCGACTTTGATAGAGGGCAGATTGTAATGGATCGAAGGCTCGGAACAAGTATTTCCGAAACTGCACGACTCGTGGGTTGTTCGCGACCTACAGTTGTTAGTACTTATGCAAAGTGGATGAATGACGGTGAAACCAGCAGTAGACGACATGGTGTTGGACGTCCACACGCTATCAAATGAAAAGGTCGTCGGAGACTGTCTCGCATGGTGAAGCAAAACCGGAGCCAGACAGTGGCTCAGCTGACAGCCCAATACAATGCAGGGCCAAGTAGAATAGTATTGCAGCACACTTTTCAGCGGACACTGTTGGATATGGGGCTACGCAGCAAACGTCCCACTCGTGTGCCTTTGCTGACCAAGCGTCATCGCCAACTGCGCCTGCGCTGGGCCCAGGAACATCGCGACTGGTCCATGGATCAGTGGGAGAGAGTTGCCTGGTCAGATGAATCACGGTTTGTCATTCATCACGCCGATGGCCATGTCCGGATACGCCGACTTCCAGGCGAACTGATGCTCCCTCAATGTACAGTAGGTCATACACAGGCCGGTGGTGGCGGTATTATGCTTTGGGGGACGTTCTCTTGGGCGTCTCTGGGACCCGTGGTTGTGGTAGAGCAGACCATTAATGCTACAGGGTATCTGAACATCATTACGGACCAGTTGCACCCTTACATGGCCTCTGTTTTTCCAGATGGAAATGTAGTGTTCCAACAGGACAACGCCCCGTGTCACAAGGCTAAAATTGTGTTGGAGTGGTTCCAGGAACATGATGATGAATTCCAGTTAATATCCTGGCCGCCTAACTCACCGGATCTCAATCCGATAGAACACATTTGGGATGTCATGGGACGGCATCTCAGAGTTCAAAGACCACCAATTCGCAATATCTCGGATTTGCGTGACCGTTGCTTAAACATCTGGTACAATCTGTCTCCAGCCATCTACCAAGGACTTGTGGCATCCATGCCAAGGCGGGTTGAAGCTCTGTTGCTCGCCAAAGGTGGGCCAACTCGTTATTGACAGGTGGTCATAATGTTTTGGCTCTTGTGTGTATATGTGTGTGTGTGTGTATGTGTATATATGTATATATGTACATATATATATATATATATATGTATGTATATATATATATACATACATATATATATATATATAGTATATATATATATATATATATATATATATATATATATATATATAAGGGAAGTAAAAGTTTATTCTATAGTAATAGGAGCATTATTAAAAGAATTAAGGTTACAAATTAAAATTAACTGAAGTATTCATTATCTATAGTATGAAATAATTAAAATGAGAAAATTATTTGAGTTATGCAATAATTGTTATTTAGTTGAAAAATCGTATCATGTGATGAAAAATGATAGTAATAAAACCGAATTACATGTCGAACCCTTGGCGAAATAATTAACTTACTCAAAATTATGACAAATACAAATATTTACAGAGCAATTAATTAAGAATTAGTAGACTATAGGAAGGAAATTAAAACAATTAAATTAATGACTTTCATAAGCTGAGCTAATTAAGTTCATATGACATTTGCTCGTAATGTGTAAATGAAGCTGCAGTCATATTGTGCTAACACTATTGGCAATTACAAAGAAAGCGGCAGACGAAATAAAAGGTTTCAATTTATGAAAACTGAAAAGCATCTGTTACAAACATTTCAACACATTTACAAACCAGAAAAATTTAACTTTATTGCGCTTACTAAAATTTACGGATATCCTTATTAATTTACTCATATAACGAACAAACAACGCTAACTGGTGTTTAACATGAAAATTAACCGTAAATTTACTGTGAAAGTTAATGAATGTAATTGGTAAATTGCATTGCTATAAAATTGCCCAGTAATTTGAAGATGGCTTTAATTATTAGGAAAAAATGTATTAAAGTAATAGAATTTAAATACTCCCTGGCCGGAAGTGTTCAAGACCAGGTCATATAGGCTAGCGGGCTGAGGGTTGCGACTTTGGTTTATAATGGCATCATAGGGGTAGGAGTCCAATTTAGCCAGGTGCCACCTCAATTTTCACCGAGCATCCTCCAGGTGTAACATCTGGGGAATCGTACCATCTCCCACCCTCTCTGACGTCATAGAGGGACTTTCCGATCTAAGAATTTAGCGGGCCCATGTCCGGCCTAGGTACGTAGGTATCGAATGGCTCTTCTCGGGATTCGATCCAAGCACCCTCAGCAACGAAAGCCGATGCGCTACCACTATGCTACCTTACGGCCGTAAATTTTTGTGGATACTATTACTATTTTATATTGCCTACACCCACGGTAATATTTAATTTAGAAATTTTCCAGCTGCGCTAATGTATCCTTACGATAGAAGAGAAAATTAAACAAATTTTTCATAGCAGTAGTTCCATGAAGCAGTTCTTAGTAAAGATTATGGAACTGGCCAACAGGATAAAACTCAACTGATCTGCAACGCAACAGTGATTTTTCTCATCGGCTAGCAGTTGATTTTACGTGGTAGAAAGATTAATTTATAAATGTGAGAAAATGATCTAGAGTAGTCTTCATAAAAGGTTCAACAAGTTTAGCGATGCAGCATTTAAAAACAGAACAAATGTATTTTATTTTTTTAATCTGAAAGATAAAAAGCAAAACATTCTCGTTTCATGGTAACGAAAGCATAAATATTCAATGAAATTTAGAGTTAATAAAATATAAACAAACAAATGAATTTACGAGCTAAAAACGAAAGTATGGGTAAACGGCACAAACATTTTTTATACATTTTCTTTAGTTGTTTTAGTTGTTTTTTAGTTGTTTTTTAGTTTGATAATTGTTTAATAATACCACGTAATCCCCTACTAATGCGTGAAACAAAGGCTAAATTAGACCTTCAATAGTTCTTAAATATGATACCGCTCCTGAAGTACTTCGAGTTCTCGCTCTTCGAGACTATAAACAATAGGTACCCTGAATCTGACTGGCTAAACGTCTATACTGACGGGTCGTTTTCAAATGACCAACATAACACTGAGAATCTTTTGTGACCTGTTCACTTTTTATACCTCCATTGTAAGTTACCGAACGGCCTTTGATTTAGAGGTTTTGGCTATCCGCATAGCTTTGAAACAACTGGTTATCCGTTGTGATAAATTTTAGAATGCCGTCATTCTCTCCGACTCCAGAGCTGCTCTTCAGTGAATGAGCTTAACTCACAACCCATCCTCCTGGGACGTTTTGGATTGTCAACTATCCATACAAAAATTGGAATTGATGGAAAAGACCATTGTTCTTCAGTGGACCCCGGGTCACCGTGGACTAAGTGGCAACGAACAGGCTGATGCGCTGGCGAAGAAGGGTGCTAGTGTATTGCAACTCACAAGTGATAATGTTCCAGTTTGCACGATAAAACATCTTATCAAGAATTCTATATCTTCCCGACATCACGAAGATTTGAGGGCTCGAACTGCTTCCAAAAGATGGAAGTTTTTAGAACAAATTTCCATTCCTGACTGGCCCCGCTGCGAGGTGGGTGCAATTTTTAGACTCTATACGCAACATGACTGTCTGGCTGGACACCTTTTAAAAATCGGTTTCTTTACAGACCCCTACTGTACCCTTAGTGGTGACCACGTCCTTGTGGATGACCACCATATGTAACGGAAATTAGTTGTGTTTTTCTAGTGTAGAGGACGTTAGTCGTCCATGTTTTGAATTATTTTCAACATTGCTTTATATTATGCAATTTTCTATTAGTGTTCAGTATTGTCTTTATCAGAACCACCGAGCATGGCGTCCATTTAATGCACGTTAGGGTAATGAATAAATATTAACCAGGATCAATAATCACTGTGTGTTCTTTTCGGATTCTGGTCATCCTCTTTGCCTCACCGTATTCTTTGCTGCAGAGCGCTCCTTGGGGTCGTTAGCGCCTTCTACCGGTGACTTTTTTAACTAGTTTTTATTTAGCTGCTAAAAACATTCGACTTCCTTGTGAGCCCTTTCTTGCAAACCGCACTTCTTTATCAAAATTTCTTCCTTTTTTATTAATTTTTAAAGTTTTTACGAACTTTTCGCTCACCCGGTATCTATCTATCCATATATATATATATATATATATATAAATAGGAATGCATGAAACAATATATATATATATATTCAAATTAAATACTATATATATATATATATATATATACAGGGGCATCCTTGGTCGCGCGGCACTGGGAGGCAAATAGTCGAATGACACAATGACTTTTTTTTTCATTTCGTTCTTTGGTTGTGTTATTTGTTATTCATTATGTCAAGTTCTCTGCTATTTGTCAGTCGATTACTTTGTCATCCTATAATAAATTTCTTGTGTTTGTTTGATTAAAAGACATAAATATTTTGATGAAGATAACATCATAGCGTTACATACATGTTCTGACACTTGAAAAAAGCCTAAGTTCTTGACCTACCTGAATATTGATGGAACAATGGGTGGGCGAAAACAGCGTAAATTCGACAAATATGTTAATCACACATTATCAATGTAATCGATTACAGATCCTGCTTGTTCGCTGTATTTAGCAATTGTATTTATCTTTATATTATACACAGAATTCTCTAGAAAATTTATAGTGTAATGTGTATTAAAATGGCTTGTAAGTATATTTTAAACTAGCTTAAAACCCTTATTTCGCTGTGGAGTACATTCAAATTAAATACAACGGTAAGTGTATGCAATTAATGCATATATATATATATATATATATATATATATATATATATATATATATATATATATATATATATATATATATATATATATATATATATATATATATATATATATATATATATATATATATATTTATATATATATATATATTTATATATATATATAATCGTAACGGATATTTCCATAGACAAAATAATGTAGAAGAAAATATTCAAATTAAATACAACGGTCAATGTATGCAAATAATTTGTATATGTAATATCCATAAAACATACTAATTTGAATTAAGGTCCTAAAAAACTTCCATCTCAATTAGTCTAGTGGTTAAATTTTATCTTTTACCGTATTTTAATATTTTTTGTCGATTTATTTCGTTGTTATGCACGTGACGCAATATTAATTTAAGCATCACAAAGAGATTAAATGCTGATCACAAAACCACGTGATTAGCATTTAATAAATAAAATTCTAAAAATGAATTTTTAAAAATTCACCAAAAATCAGAAAATGGAGGTCTTGATTCGAAAAAAGATTTCATTTTAAAGGATTTTTTATGATTTTTCTCGTGATATAAATTTTATAACCCTCGGATTATTATTTTAAATGCATACTTAAAAAAATGTTACAAAAACAGCTTAAAAATTTAATTTAAAAAGATCTAAGAACAATTTGTCAAAACTCTTTCTTAGTGCACCCCTACACTATAAGAAGAATCGCGATGCAAAATTTCAGCCCTTTAGGTCCAGCGGTTAGGTCTGTGCGTTATCTGTCAGTCAGTCAGTCCCTTACGGAATATTTTTATATACATAGATTATGTGGATATATAGGGATTCAGAACTGATTAATTTTTGTAACCCAATTCAGAAAAGTATTTCATAAATTTTAGAATTAATAAAAAAGCTACGAAAACATCTTATGGCATCTTAGGGGATATGAAGCGTGTATCCATATGTATATTATTCTCAAATGTCTTTGATTATCTATTTTTCTTTTAAATTTTATTTAACTATGTTTAAAATGGTCCATACACAGGAAATTATTAAAAGAATTCCCAACTTTATAAAAGCATGAAAATATTTGAATTTCCTCCACGTTAATTAATTAAACAATGATATACCCTCTTTCTAAATTGTTTAATAAATTAAGACGCATTCCCTTCCTTTTCTGTCCCCGGTAAAGATTCTTTTAAAAAGCTTAGCAACTTTTGGTCTCGCCAAGCTACATTTTTGCAAACACTGCATTCGCTGTTCCTTCGTAAAATAGAGAATTAACATTAATCCCACTGAGGATTAAAACTACCCGTCTTAATAATTCAGACGTGCTTTACTTTCCGTCAAATAATCTCTCTGTATGTGACCACAACATTTATCAAAACCCCAATTTTCTCTTGCGCGTGAATGCTTAAAAACTGTGATGTCTTGCAGTCAAATTCCTTTCTCCCCTCCTTCAAGCGCGATAAATCTGCAGGATTATTTTTGGCGAGCATCATTTTCTTTCTTTTTTCTTAGATTTAATCTAAAGTTTTGTATAGACGCATAAAATTATTTTGTGGTGTTCTTATACCAGAAAGTCCATATATCGAAAACATCATATGCATTCATTTGTTAACCTTTTCCTTACGGGGTGGGATAGCATGTATCCCAAGAATAATGGTCCAAGAATGAATATATATATATATATATATATAATATTAAAAAACTAGTAATTTCTTAATTTAACACTCTTAACATTTAAAAACTATTAATTCTTCAATTTAGTATTCAAAATTACATACCCCTTTTTAATCTCTTAAGTTATTGAATTCCCTTTGGGCATTCGTGTTAAATTCCGAAAAATATTTCCAAATTCCATTATTACAGCCTTCGGCAAAATCATTCAAGATGGCTGACCTTTTAACGAAAAGAGACGCTGCATTGCATCGCTACAAATTTAAATCAGTTCTGCACATCAACAACAATTTTAAACCAATCAACTATTAAGACACACCCTTTTGTCACGTGATGGATTGAAGTTTATATAAGTTTTGACGTCCAAAATTAGGACGCACTCCTGTACTTCCTCTTGCTACATTCATCACGGCGGAACGGTCGGCGAATTTAATAAACATGTAGTTCGAGAAAGTTGTGTTATGATTTGTGTGTCCGAGGGTTGAGATGAATTGCCGGAACTGTTTTAAAAACGTTTGTGATGCACGGCCGGGTGATAAGTCATCCATTTTACCGTCAATTAGATGAAGAAAGAAGAATCATAATCAAAACTATGCCACTCAGCCCTTCATTCTTCGGCCCGCGTCCATGCCATTACATACATACATATATATATATATATATATATATATATATATTCATTCTTGTGCTATTATTCTTGGGATACATGCTATCCCACCCTGTAACGAAAAGGTGAAGGGAAATTTAGAGAGACAGATTTACGAAAAATCTGACAATGAGGAAAAAAAATACTCTCTTAAAATCTTAGATGACACAAAATCATAAAACCCTAGTATATCCTCATTAAGACACCTA
This sequence comes from Dolomedes plantarius, assembly GCA_907164885.2. Classification (NCBI taxonomy): domain Eukaryota; kingdom Metazoa; phylum Arthropoda; class Arachnida; order Araneae; family Dolomedidae; genus Dolomedes; species Dolomedes plantarius. Next base: position 126,145,610 of record OU015495.1, read on the forward strand.
AAGTCGAGGAAAAAATGAGGTATTGTTCCATTTATTAGTATTACAGTATATGACATGCATATTCATAATATATATTGTGAGCCAAAAGTTCGTAAAAATTTTAAAATTTCATAAAAAAAAGAAGAAATTATGATAAATAAGGGCGGTCTGCAAGAAAGGGCTCACAAGGAAGTCTGAATTTTTTAAAGCAAGGTGATATGCATAAACCCACTTCACCGTCTTTACCCCATTTGGTCTATTCATCACTTAGTCTACTACAGTCATTTCATCACTATTGTCATCGAATATATCTGAATAATCACTCTGAGAATCACTTGAAAAGTCAGTTGAAATAGCCTTTAGGTTTCTAAAACCCAAAACTCCCCCCATTTTATATTGCATGTATTCTCAAAATAATCACCTAAAAATCTATTTCTTATCGGGAGAAATTGTATTCTAATGCCCTTAAGTGCTGCCATTTATTGATGAATGAAATATCAATAATTTATAGTGCGTTAAACACATTCGGAAAGTGCAAAACATTGGAAAATCCAGATAGACTCGTCCAGCTCGTCCGTAACGCTGGGAGAAAGACTCTGATGAACGCGCTGTAACGGTCTGAGACTCTGTAACGGTCTAAGAGTTAAGCAGCAACAAATAAAATTTGTTAAAAAAGTAACCGGTATATTGTGCTGACATGCGAGAGATTCAGCAGAATTATGCAAATCAGTCTTGCAATAAAAGACCGTGATACACGAGGGTTTCGCATTCGCTTTCGGAATGTTATCATTGCACGATCGAGCGTTGTTGGTCAAACTGTTAAGAGTCGGCTTAGTTGTGTCGCACAGTAATGTTCTGGAGGTCATGTTGAACAATTGTTATAGCAAGAATAAATGAATGGAACATACTGTTGTCCTGTTCATTGTCTTTCGGGTCGTCAGCGCCTTCTACCGGTGACTTTTTTAACTAGTTTTTATTTTTCTGTTAAAAAAATCCGACTTCCTTGTGAGCCCTTTCTTTCAACCTCACTTCTTTATCAAACTTTCTTCCTTTTTTATTAATTTTTAAAGCTTTTACGAACTTTTGGCTCACCCGGTATCTCTCTCTGTATATGTATATATATATATATATATATATATATATATGCTAGCACTTCAAGTCCAGCAAGGGTTTTTCGGCGATTTTAGCAGCTGCAAGCCGTTTTAGGATTCCTTTATGCATTGTGAAACTTTTTAAAAGGTTAAGAAATATGTTAATGGAGTCATAAAATTTACACGGAGAGGTAGGTTAGAGATAGCCGGTTGTAAGTTTCAATATGAAAAAAGTATATTTTTTAGCGTATTCAGGAATAAAAATATTTATGGTGAAGAGGGAAAAACGTTAGAAAATTGCCGCCGCGTTGAGTTAAAAAGGCCCCATTAGAAAGACCCCGAAAGTAGAAAGAGAGTGGGGTCCACTCTCTTGAACAGTAACCGGCGGCGGGATAAAAGAGGTTTGTAGCCGAACGGGCAATGGAATATAAGAATTGAAAGGAATTTGCGTAACAGAAAAAGGAAAGTGTTTAGACTGACCAGGTGGTAAGAGAAATAAAATATAAGAAAAATGAAGGAAAGGAAAAGGGGAAAAATGTGAGTAAAGTATAGGTCCAATGCGATTTTGTGAATTTGATAAATAAAATGTTATGGCCACTAGGAAAAAGTTTTAAGACGTATGTGGAGTTTAGATTAAAAAGAAAATATTATGATTGGAAGGTAGAAACATATATGGAAAAGTTGAGATTAATATTAAGAGGGGGACTTGAATTTTTAGATATAGAGAAAATATGAGATTTTAGAGATAGGAGACGTATTCGCAGAGAGTGGATAGCCTACAGGCTCGCTCTGAGGTTGGGACTTTCGAGTTGCACTGCGATTACGTTGGAGCATAATGCCAGATTTTTAGGCAAGCCGATTTTGGGGTAAGTCAGTGTTTACTTTTCTGTTGAAGAAAGTAATGTAATTTTAAGATTAAATTTAAAGTTAATATCACATAAATGATTCATTCTATGGTGAGGACCCAATTTGGTACTTAAAGAATATTAATCATTTTTAACACATTATTAATTATGCATGTGGTTATGTGAATATTAATCATTTTAATCTATACTTATATATAAAGAGAGAGAGCGATTTTGTACGTGGAGGGTAATCTCCGGAACCACTGCACCTATTTGAAAAATTCTTTCACTGTTTGAAAGGTACATTATTCCAGATGGACATAGGCTATATATTATGTATATCTGATCAGTAGAAATAAAGTTAGGGGGGATACTCTAGATTTGTGTGCACGGCCGCCATCTTGGATTTTTCCGCCAGGGTTTGGCGCATTTCGCATTGCGAAAATTATTGCGTTCTGGTAAAAATAACCCAATGTCAAATTCTCTAATTTTAAGATCAAACAGTTATTTCTGATGTGATCTTTTAATTACAGTATAATAATTTTAGGTCAGATCTTGGCCTTGACCTGGAAATCTGAGTCAAATTGACTATACTCAAAAGAGTAAATTATTTTTAAAACTAAGAGTCTTTTTGTTGAAAATTTTTGAATCCATTATCAGTTTTTCGTTAACTTATTAAATTTAAGTTGCTTTTAATTTTGTTTATCGATTGTCAATTAGTATACTATAATGATACACCATTTCATTTATTTGAAGTAAAAATTATCTGCCATCATTTTTTCGTAAAATGTAAAATACAGTATACATTTTAAATACAATATATTTTAAAATATTTTATAATTCCAAGTTGTAGTGGATTGCAAATAAATTTAAATAACTGAATTTCAACTTCTCTCTCCCCAGGAACCTAAGTTAAAAAGTTAGGTAAGGTTAAGTCATTGGTTTAGGAAAAGGTTTTTTTTTTCTTATTTCCAACACAGCAGGACAAATGGTCAAATAATCCTTGTCCCGATTTTACTGTATGCACCAAATATTTGGTTAAGGTCAAATCTGAAGTAAAATTTCATTACCACAATGCCCTAACCAAAAAAACAAAAAAAAAAGAAAAAAAAAAGAGGATCTGGTTACTCACCATAAATTTATAGGTTCATAATTATTTTACATTTTTCAAAGCTGAATTTTAGATAATTTTTAAATTGCAAGTTATTTAGGTGGTACGAAAATGCTGTATTTTTATTCTAATTAACAATATATTGGCATAATATTTTGGTGATTCATTGCTATTAGTCAAAGAGTTAGGGCAAACTGAATAGATGGCATTGAAATTTTATCTGTAAGTAAAATTCATTTGACCAAATTTTTCATATGGATCATTATTTGAAAAGGTACTTTTTAATTAAAAATGACAAAAAAAAAATCTCAGTCCAACGATTAAATGATTTTTCAAAAATATTTCTAAGTTTCACAATTTAAAAAGGTCGTTTTTATTAAAAAAGCTGAAAGAAAAACCCAAAATTTCCAATATTTGAGAATGATTTTTTCAAAAAAGTGGTTTTTATCAAAAACCCAAAAATAAATCTAAGTCCAACGTTTAAATGATTTTTCAAAAATTTTTCTATCTCTCTATTCTAAAAAGAACTAACTGCCGCTGCCGCCGCCGCCGCTGTCAAAAGCTTGTCACGCTATCTCCTCCGAAACCGCTGGGGGTATGGGGTCGAGACCGATACCAATCTATGCAGAACAATGTGGGGAAGAAAGTAAGACATGTCTAACATTCGTCGGACTTTAAGTTTTTTTTTATTTTATGTTTTGTGGGAAAATATTGACTTTTTCATGTTCAGATTACGATAACTCGCCAAAAAAGGATCGTAGAATTTTTTTTTTTTACAATCTAAGACTACAGACATTTCTCCTTCAAACAAGACCTCATTTGTTCAAAAATAATTTAAAACAGACTGATATTTTTATTAAAATTGAAAACCCTTTTTTTGGAAAAATTTATGCGTTTCGAGATATATAAATTCGATGCGCTCAGACTTATTATGTTACAAAGAAAATATTTTTATCAACTGGAAGATGAAAGCTTTCTCATTCATATAAACTTCATTTCAAGTCTCTATCTTAAAATTTCGATTTTTAATTGAATTTTAAAGAAATACTTCAAAAAAATCTTCTCATTCGCTTCCTTTGAAAGAAGATCCGATTTTTCACCCATTCATCCATTTCGCCGGGCTTCATCCATTTCGTCGGGAGGGGGGGGGAAGCTTCAACTGTAAACAAATGAATGACTCAATCGCTGTAAAAAACTATTGAGTCATTCATTCACTTGATTCACCAGAGGAGCGAGCGTAGCGAGGCTAGGGGCGAAGCCCCTAGTGTTTCATAATTTAAACAGGTGGTTTTTATTAAAAAGCTAAAAAAATTCGAAGTCCAGCGTTTTGAAAACACCGCTTAAAACACATTGGCGAGAAATTTTCCACTCCTCAAAACACGGTAAAATCGCCAAGTTGGCACAAAAAATCCAAGATGGCGGCCGTGCACACAATTATTAAGTAACGTAATATTAATTTGAATATTATTTTAGGTGCTTAAAATAATTAAAAAAACATTCTTTACTTAAAATCCTTTTTTTATTTTTTTTTTTTTATTTCATCTCTTACTCTAATTTTGAGATACCAATGTGTATCTATACTTCTATAATCTATACTTATATATAAAGAGAGAGAGCGATTTTGTACGTGGAGGGTAATCTCCGGAACCACTGCACCTATTTGAAAAATTCTTTCACTGTTTGAAAGGTACATTATTCCAGATGGACATAGGCTATATATTATGTATATCTGATCAGTAGAAATAAAGTTAGGGGCTTAATCCTAACAATCTCCATTGTTACCTGTACTGTCCTCTACCGCTTTTTGTACCAAACACTTCAACGATCTTTGGCGTGGTGCTATCGCGGTGGGCTTCTGTTCTGACGTTAGCGGTTCGAAACTAGCCGTTCTCCGGCACGCTCTTTTCTTTTAAAAAATTAACGTTAAAATTTAACTAACGCAATATTAATTTGAATATTATTTTAAGAATATAATTTTTAAAAAAATTGAATATTTAAAAAAATCATTCTTTACTTAAAATCCTTTTTTTATTTTTGTATTTTTATTTCATCTCTTAACCTCTTTCTATTAATTTGAATACTATTTTAGGTGCTTAAAATAATGAAAAAAATCATTCTTTTCTTAAAATCCTTTTTTTATTTTTGAATAAAACTGCGGTCTCAAGCACACCTCTTTCTTTTAAAAAATTACTTTTTCTATTAATTTGAATACTATTTTAGGTGCTTAAAATAATTTAAAAAAACATTCTTTACTTAAAATCCTTTTTTTATTTTTGAATAAAACTACGGTCTCAAGCACACCTCTTTCTTTTAAAAAATTAACTTTAATTAATAACTAACGTAAAATTAATTTGAATACTATTTTAGGTGCTTAAAATAATTAAAAAAATATTCTTTACTTAAAATCCTTTTTTATTTTTGTATTTTTATTTCATCTCTTATTCTAATTTTAGGATACCAATGTGTATCTATACTTCTATAATAATATATAAAGAGAGAGAGCAGATTTTGTATGTGGAGGGTAATGTACAATTTTTGTACATTAAAATGTACCTTACATCTTTTCCTTCATTTCTTCCTTCTATCCGCAGTCAAGTAACCATAGCAACATCCTTTAGCTTACGGGGTCCGTTTTTCGAAATCGCTCTTTACAACGGGAAAATGTTATCTACTTCCTATCCCCATTTTACGTGGGGGACATTCAGCGTGGGGGGTCAGGGGAAAGAGTAGTTTATTGCTTTCTTACTATTGAAGAAGAATTTCAATAGTAGTTCATCGGCCCTCAGTGCCTCTTTCATCTCTCAAAAGGCTGAAAATGGATGAACCGCGGGTGAACCGCCCTTCTGATGTCTCTCGCCTGAAAAGAAATAGCCTCTAGCTAGAACGACAAAAGATTATTATTCAGTCCTTTTCGGCAAGATTGACCCTCCGTTCCCAGAATGTCACCCAATTGTTCTTTGGGGGCAAAGACGTTAGGTAAGTCACAACGAAGAGGAATTCGAGACTATATCTCTGCCGACATCACACCGTATTTTTCGAGAGTATGTGCTTCGGATATATGCTATCCCACCCCGTAAGGAAAAGGTTTAATATTTTTAAGATTCAAGTAGAGGGGGTATTGATAAATACAAAAAGGATTTTGGAAACTGGCAACGTTAAAGGGTTTATTGAAGAAAACTACATTTGGAACTACGCTTTTTATTGGACATTTAAGGTAAAAAAAGATTTATAATTTATTGACTATCAACTGGAAATTTATTGGTATAATATTTTGTTCAACCCGGACAAAGTCGGGACGGGCCGCTAGTACTGTATAACTTACTTGTTTATTTGCTGTAATAAAGGTTTTTGTTAATTTGTAAATTTTGGTCCTCATCTCTTTAAACAATTAGTTGTGTCTCTCTTTTCCTACAGAATTTACACGCTGGGTTAAAACGAACCTGGGTAACTTTAAGCATCTAGATGCTGTTAATTTTAAGAATTAAAATCTTTAATCGTAAAACTATTAAGATTTGTTTAATCTAAAAATTAAACGGCATAAGCCCAGAACCACCCAGCATATATATATATATTAATTAAAGTATGTATGTATGTATGTATGTATGTATGTATATTTGGGATTTCGTGTACGCGGGAATTTCTCATCTAGTTCTTCTTTTACTCTTGTCCTAATAGAGGATGTTTAAAAACAATATTTTCGAAGAATGAATGAGGCATGTGTGCAAACAATCCTTTGTTACGCAAACATGTTGGGGGACAGATTAGTGTTATCCATACATACCCAAAGCTTTCAACGTATGTTTGTTTTGCCGTTATTAGTTTGGGAAGGAAACATAAGTGCCGAGGAAGCCCAGACAACTGACAAACAACTAACTCTTTTGTAGTAAACGCAAATTACTCGCGTGTGGGGAAAGAGCATCAGTTTTCTATGAATTTTGTGGCTAAAGTTTTTCGAAAGACAATGTAATCATCGGCACAAAATACTGTGTAATTAACAGCAGAGCTTTTTTAATGAAGTTTGCTCTTTAGTTTAGTTGCTAGCTAAAAGTTTCGTCGAGAAAACGTACACGTCATTTGTTGTATTTGTTATCGAAATAAATCGTTTTTTCAAACATAATTTCGTTCATTCAGCCAATCTAATTGAAATTGCAAATATCTCATGCAAATGCGTAGATAAAATGTTCTCTATTGAACCATTGTCACAAGTCCTGTTTAAAATCTCATTAGGTATAATGAATTGCACTGTATTGTGATAATATTTATAATATCCATCACACTATTGTAAGTTTCCATCTGACTGAATAATAATTTTAACTCGAACAACTAATCTATTGTATCGTATGTATAAAGTGTCAATCCCGTTATACTTTAGTCTATTTATTTAAATATATTGCTTAATTAATATTCGATATTACAACTGAAAACTATTTTGCATATTATTTCGAAAAAGCCTATTTTTCTGTGTTATCTATATATATAAAACAGTTCCGTAACTGACTGACTGACAGATAACGCACAGACCAAACCGCTGGACCTAAAGGGCTGAAATTTTGCATGAAAGATTCTTCTTATAGTTTAGGGGTGCTCTAAAAAAGATTTTTGAAAAATTTTAAATTTTTAAAATTAAATTTTTAAGCTTTTTTTGTAACTTTTTTTAAGTTTGCATTTAACATAATAATTTGACGGTTAAAAAATTTTTATCACGAGAAAGATCATAAAAATTCCTTTCAAATGAAATCTTTTTCGAATATTTACCTCCATTTACTGATATTTGTTGAATTTTCAAAGATTAATTTTTAGAATTTACTAAATGCTGATCACGTGGTTTCTTTTCTTTTTGTGATACTTGAAACTAATTTTTCGTGACCTGCATAACAATGAAATAAACGAAACATTTTTTTTTCTTGCTAATGCGGCAAACTATTGGACGTTATCCAAAAAAATATTAAATACAGTAAAAGAAATGTTCCTCAAACTGTACTATACTAACTGTACTATATTCTTTAGTATGTTCTATTAGACATAATTTTAATATTTTCTTTTACATTATTTTGTCTATAAAAATATCCGTTACGATTTTTTATAAATTTTTTTGGCATCAATTGCATACATTGACCGTTGAATTTAATTTTAATGTACTCCGTAGCGAAGCATGGCTATTCAGCTAGTATCTAACATAAGAATGTTGGATTGCGATATTTATGATAGCCACGCCGATCTTAAAATACTTTAATTTATTTTATGTGGTTGATAAATTTGGTGTAAATATGTTGACTATTTAACAGTTTTGTGAAAAGTCACGTGACACAAAATTTTCTTATGAAAGCAAAAAGAAAAAAAACAATCACATTATAATTTGTGTTTTGAAATAGAATTATTAACGGATATGACGAATGATATTACATAACAAATATGTAGGCGGAAACTATTATCACAAGTCGATGGAATTGATATTTTCGAAGATCCCGGAGGCCTAAATTTTTATTGCAGCTCATGTTATATAGATGACGAGAAAAATTATACCAACATAAAATGTTATGTTTCCCATAACTACCTAAGAAAAACGTACCTTATTTCAGCCTCATTCTGAGGAAAAAAGGTTAATGAATGTTATTATCCTACAACACTTCACTGGGAAATATTTAAGTGACTTAGCATTAAGAGGGGGCAATTTATTCAAATTGTGATCGCTCCCAAATGCTATTGTACATTAGATGTATTTATCTGTTAAGGCACCAAACCATTTAATGCGTAAGTGAAAGAAATCTAAGGGATATTATTCCTATTTCTTTTTTTCATATATCTTTATTGTCTAATGGTAGACTACTACAATATTCGACATAAAATTGACAACAAAGCTAAGATGGGGTAACTGGGCCACAGATTTTCAACTTTTTTATGTACTATACTTTTAACACATTAAAATTATACTAACATGTATAATTTTCAAACATCTTTGTATTACATGCATTTTAGCAAGTCTTCGGGAGTCTGTTTAAGCTATGATATTGATTTTTATTATATATATATACATTATATATGAATATTATATATTTTTTTAAATACAGGGGGGGGGGGGGGGGCAAGTTCCCCTGATAAATGAGGTAAGTGGACCACCCAGGTCTATTTCTCATAAGAAACGACAGAATCTGTGACTGGGTAACTGGGTTCAATGTTTGTATATCTAGAAAAAGAAAAAAATTCTACCCCCATTTAAAAATAATTTTTCAAAGCAATTACCAATGTTGTAAGATAGATGGTTGCGAACACCGGAAATAAAATAACACACAGAGTGGAATTACCGCTCAATATGTAAAGGAAAAATCTTTAAGGGGATGGCCCAGTTACATCAACTTATCTTATATTCTTTGAATCATGTAAAATATTTTGAATTTTTGGTGACTTTTAGTGTCAAAAGTATTTGTATTTCTTTTGCAGTTTTCCTGACAACCATAATATTTCCAAGAGAATGAACGAATACTGCCGAATATTATTTACTCTTTGCTGTTGTTGAAAAGTTTCTGCTATGGCTAGAAGACAATATTCTTGAAAATCTTCACCATATTCAGGAAATTATTCTTCAAAACAATTCTTCTCAATTAAAGGATTTTTTTTCGAATGGTGTAATGCCATTGATGCGTTGTGTATCACAAAAGCTATAAACCAATCCTTTCATGTATACCAGGGGTGCGCCAACTTTTTTCGACCGTGAAAAACTTTCTTTAAATAAAATTCACTCGCCCCTGTTCAATGATGATCCTTATGCTGTATTTTTTAAATCAGGTATGTATTTACTTTGTATAATGGCAGTAAAAATTGTCTTGTTTATCTTCTGCACTTCTATTTGGCAAATCACATCTGACTAAAACTTCACATTTTAATGTTAATATGTATTTGTATTTGGATAAAAATTAGTATACATTTAAATGAAAAAGGAGCATGATTTTAAAATTAGAAGCTTCCTATGCAAACATTGAAAATTTAAAACTTTATTCATATGAAACTAAGAAAGTTTGTAGAAAAAATTAATAAATTAATTTAAATTATTTATAGAAAATAGTTAATGAAGAGTGAGCCTGTACCTCAGATAACATTACTTCAATATTCAGTGAAATATATAAGAATGATACTCTCATATCATCGTTGCTTTGTATTTATAGCTACTAATTTTTAATTCCCAGTCTTGCACATTTAAGTAAAAGCGATTTACATAAGGCTTTCCGCGATCCCTCAAATTTTTTTCTTATATATATATATATATATATATATATATATATATATATATATATATATATATATATATATATATATATATATATATATATATATATATATATAAATATATATATATATATATATATATATATATATATATATATATATATATATATATATATATATATATAAATAAATATATATATATATATATATATATATATATATATATATATATATATATATTTATATATATATATATATATATATATATATATATATATATATGTATGTATGTATATATATTTGAGATTGCGTGTACGCGGGAATTTCTCTTCTTGTCCTTCTACTCTTGTCCAGATAGAGGATGTTTTAAAAGAATATTACCTAAGAAGGAATGAGGCAGGTTTGCAAAGAATCTTTGGTATGCAATCATGTTGAGGGACAGATTAGTGTTATCCATACTTACCCAAAGCTTTCAATCTATGTTTTGTCGTTATTAGTTTGGGAAGAAAATATAAGTGCCGAGGGAGAGCCAGACAACTGGATTCTAACTAATTAAAAAATAATTAAAGTTTCAGTTATAATTTCTGAAATTTCGCGTACAATATACGTCCATACAATAGAAAATAATTTTGAAAAGTATTCCTTAACAATTAGCGTCATTTAGACATTGCGGAAACTGTTGGATGCCACGTGTTTTCGATTGAACAATTCTCAGTTGTAATATTTCGCAACTACTTTTCTGTTAAATGCGTTGAGTCACTTCTCTCTTACCTCCAAACTTTCGTGACCCTTCGAAATGTGACTAATGATTTCATATTTCGTCAACTCCACCGTGTGTCTCTACTAGAGGGTACCGAATGGAAGCCTCTACGTTTTCGGCGAACAATAATACGAGAGAGAATTGATTGAAGATGAAAGGGTAACATGAAACTTTATTGATTGTTGGGAAAACGTCCATATAGGCTGAGACGGCTGAGGCTAAATATCTTAATTCTGTAATTAAATAGAGCAATACGTTGCTCTTATTATACAATGGGCGCCATGAATTAACAGTCTTACGTGTTGCTGCATTCTAATTATTTTACTTCTACAGAGGCTTATTATAAACGTAAAGGCTATTCTATTAACACATGGCTAAAAATAGAAGGTAAAATATATTTTAAATACTCGTGATTTTTTAAAAGTTTGTTTATAAAAGACATTTTTTATTCATTGCCTAATTAGCAAAGTCTTAGAGCCTAAATTTCCTTTTTTTTATCTGCTATTACGGTTACATTTTTTGCATTCAATTTCGTATATTTCTAACATTATTAAGAGCCCTAAACTGAACAAAACTTCTTTGTATATTTTTATCTTAAATATGAGCAAATCCGTTTTTGCATCATTAGGATTAATTAATGAAACTGTGTTTTCAAAATTAAATATATGGTTGCATATACCGATAATTTCTAATTTTTTATGGAACGTTTTCATTTTACTGTTTTATTTTTAATCTCTTTAATTTTTAACGACAACGTATTATATGATTAATATGCTTGTGAGAAATCTCATTGAATAAGAAATAATACCTCCGGCATATATATATATATATATATTTATATATATATATATATATATATATATATATATATATATATATATATATATATATATATATATATATATATATATACGCCATAGAATCATAGACTGTTTCACCCACTGTTACCAAATTCGGTACAGTTAATGTTTACGACCCGAGAAAGTTAACGCAGCAAAAACAAAATTTGGGGCTCAATTAGTTTTTTTTAAATAAACTTTTTAATGATTTTTGTGCTCCTAAGAGGTGCGCGTACCAATTAAATGTGGATACAGCCCCTTCACCACAACACGTTATCAGTCCAATCCCGATTCGCCGGCGAGAAGAGGGCTGGTACAATAAGCTTTGGCCCTGCCTAACTGCCTTACTGACTGACAGATAACGCACAGACCAAACCGTTGGACATAAAGAGCTGAAATTTTGCATGGAGATTATTCTTATAGCCATGCAAAATTATGGCTGGTACAATAACCTTTGGCCCTACCTAACTGCTTTACTGACTGACAGATAAGGCACAAACCAAACCGTTGGACATAAAGAGCTGAAATTTTGCATGGGGATTATTCTTATAGTGTAGGGGTGCACCAAGAAAGATTCTTGAAAAATTTTTCTAAGATTTTTTAAAATAAAATTTCCAAGCTGTTTTTTTAATTTTTTTTTAGTTTGCATTTAAAATGATAATCCGATGGTTAAAGAATTTATATCACGAGAAAGATCATAAAAATTCCTTTAAAGCGAAATCATTTTCGAATCTTTACCTCCATTTACCGATTTTTGGTTAATTTTTAAAGATTAATTTTTAGAATTTAATTTATGAAATGATGATCACGGGGTTTCTTTTCTTCTTGTGATACATTAAATTAATTTTGCGTCACGTGCATAACAACGAAATATATTGACAAAAGAAATATTAAAATACGGTAAAAGATGAAATTTTATCACTAAACTAACTGAGATGGAAGTTTTTTTAAGAATGCAATTCAAATTAGTATGTTTTAACACAACTTTCTCGGCTCTGCTTTGTGTCCTTTGTTATTTGCAGTTTTTCTCATCGCTTGAACCGATTTACAGTTTGCTTTTTCTACGGTTTTTGGCCTTAGGAAAATTAAAAAGCGAATTACAATTTGCTTTTTCAACGGTTTTTGGCCATGGGAAAATTAAAAAACGATACGGTTTTTGGCCTGTCGACAATAAAAAACCAAATCACCAAAGAAAGGAAAATAGGCTTCATGCGGAATCCCGCCTTACTTTGATTAAATAAAGGGCATCTTGCACTTTACCTTTTGGGTGATGTGGGAAAAACTGTCTTTTTAAAGGAAAAATAAATAATAAAGGCAAATGCAAATTATAAAACTTATTTCTATTTAAACAGTGGATCAAACAAATCGAATTAAATCTAATTAAACAGTATCTAACAAATAGAATTAAACAATAAATTTATTCAATCCAAACGTGCGAATCACGCAACACTGAATAATTAATTCTCAATAAAATCAGACATATAATCAGACGAAGGTCCGCAGGCTCAAAGTTCCTTTCTTTCTTTTTGTTTGTATATCATTTCAGAAGAAACGCGCTAAGCGTATTCTGTCTAGCCAGATGAACATGAAGAGCGAGGGATGCAGCCCAATATTTTTTCGATAGAATGCATCAAAAATTTTATATCTGTATATCTACCCGTTCAACGCCGGGCAATAATGCTAGTATATATATATATATATATATATATATGACACGACTCAGACGCACCTGCAGATTAATCGTAAATAAGTCCACTGTGCGGGTGAAATACATAAGAATGAAAACTCTGATATAGCAGAAACTCCCTATCGGTGTCTTGGCGTTTATTAAAATATTAATTAACTAGTCCGGTCCACCAATTCGCTGATCCCATCCAGCGGGAAAAACGCGCGTGCTATCTCGCTCCGAAATCCAAGTAGTGTATTTCCTTATTTAACCCCCAGAAGCGGAGAGCCCTGCAGAAAAGCGCGTGATGCCATGAGTCGGATCATGTGACTCCACTGCAAACCTAACTGAAAGCGCGTACAAATAATAAATCTTGGGACAGCGTGATGCGACTGTCCTTGAGCCCCATTTCGAAAACAACACATCCCGAACGTGGAGTTCAGTATAGTCCTGTTAGTGAATCAATCTTTTTTTTTCTTACCCCGAATGTCGGAAAATTGCTTGAAGTTATCGAATGGTTTTAATTATGTTAATTGGGCTTTCTCTAGATTTGACACACACACACACACACACACACACATATATATATATATATATATATATATATATACACTTTGTCACTCAAAAATATATGCACCCAGAAGAAATCGAGCTACTATCATGTATGTTGGCAGGAACGTAGTCTGGTAAAAGATATGCAAATTGTAAAATTTCGACGCAAATGAGACAAGGGTAAGCGTGCTATGCGCATATGAGATGCGCAGCTGGAAGAGTTTAAAAGCATGATTGCTCGTGCCATAGGGTTATTAAAACAAATCTGTCGACTTGTATGGAGGGTATTGTGACTAGAGATGCCTCTGAGATGTAACCGGCGACAGTACGAACAGTTATCGGACTTTGAGAGGGGGCGTATAGAAGGCCTCAGAGAAGCAGTTTGGTCGAGCAGGCGTATCGGCCGCCACCTCGTTTGGAGCGATATGGTAGCTGCTCGGTGTTGGCAACAATGGATCACGCAAGGGATAGTCTACTGTCGGGGAGGGTCAGGGCGTCCCAGGAACACAAATGCACGCGAGGATCGCGCAATCATAAGAGCGATCACGTCCGCAGAACACCGTCGCTACCTTCCTGACATCCTATGGTATCAAGGGAAACCATTCGGAGACGACTGGCATATGTATATATATATATATATGACACGACTCAGACGCAGCTGCAGAATAATCGTAAATAAGTCCACTGTGCGGGCGAAATACGTAAGAATGAAAACTCAGATATATAAGGAGCGAAATATAAGGAGTCGACGTCCATTAAGACGCCTACCACTGACCCCTCATCATAGTATATATATATATATATATATATATATATATATACTAGTATTAATCGCAGTGTCGATTAGATTTTTGCCCCCTCGGGCAAGATGGAGTGTGATCGACTGGAGGCGTGTGATCTTCAGCGATGAATCCCGATTCAGTCTTAATGCTGATGACCAGCGCATACGCGTGTGGAGGAGCCCAGGCCACCGGTTCGATCCGACATTTGTTGTCGAGAGGCATACGGCGATTACACAAGGTTTGACAGTGTGAGAAGCTACTTGTTGGGACACACGACCGACTCTAGTCGTCCTTTAACGCACTTTGACGGCACGCAGTTACGTGGACGAGATTTTAACGCCAGTTGTATTGCCTATACTATCAAGTCGCCCAGGTGCCATTTATCAGCAAGACAACGCTCGTCCACATACTGCGCGACTCTTCCAACAATGTCTTCAAGGATATGACGTACTCCTATGGCCTGCCAGGTCACCAGCTCCCTCGCCAATAGAGCACGTCTGGGACATGCTTGGAAGGCAACTGCAGAATATTGGTGAATTAAATTCCCAGTTGTTAAGATCATGCCTTGATCTTCCACAGGAAAAGGTGTCAAAGGTGACCGCCTTGATTCGATGCCACGCCGTGTTTCGGCCTGTATAGCTGCCAGAGGTGGATTTGCTACTTACTGATTTGTAACATTTTTCATGCCATATCTTCTTAATAAAACGGTCTGTTCAGGATTTGTAATCATTTGCTTATCTCGTCATACACTACATACATGTTACGTTTCGTGATAGTACCTCGTTTCCTTCTGGGCGCATATGCTTTTTTGTGACAGAGTGTATATATATATATATATATATATATATATATGTATATATATATATATGTATATGTATATATATATATATATATATATATATATATGTATGTATATGTATATATATATATATGTATATGTATATATATAATATATATATATATATATATATATTTATATATATATATATTTATATATATTTATATATATATATATACATATATATATATATTGATATATATATATATATATATATATATATGGATACATCGATAGTTTTAAGACCGATTGCAACTAACTGCCAAATGCCATTCTAATCAGGGTATTCAATGTTAGAGACCTTACTACCAAATTGCAATGTTTTTACTATTCGAGTAATGACAATCGAGGAAATAACAAATTTATAATTTTATTTATTGAAATTTATTTTTATGTACTTCATCTCAGTCTTGAAAAATTAATTATAAAACTTGAGCTTATGAGAGGACATTGGTAAAAACATATTAAAATTGAGAAAAGTCACCCGTTTGAACAATGTAAACGTATAAAACAGCACTTTAACGTTTCCCAGTTTTGTATGTAATGTGTTAGTGTAAGCAATATTTTTACAATAGTAAAATGTGAGAAAATTTTCTGTTAGTGAAATTCTCTTATTGATACGTTTAGGTAAAGTGAAGTTATTACATAAATTTTTGCATTAGTTTCATACAATATATGTTGTTCTTATACATACTGTTATATCTGTAAATGTTTTATGTTTTTAGTAAGTTCTCCATGGAAAAAAAATAGTTTCTACATTTTGAACTGTTTTTTAATTCACACGAATGCATCCAGACTACATGCAAACAGTTAAACTTATTCCAGAATTGCAAGTGGCATTTAAATACATTAATTCTTCAGCTTTTTGTGATACATTACTATAAATGCTATCCTTTTATCAATTAAAATTCCTATACAGATAATATATATGAAATATATTTCCATTGAAAGCAAAATATATATCGTTAGATCCATAAAAAGGAAATTCTTGTTTGAAAATTCAAAGATTTTCACCATAAAATAAAAGTAAATTAAAATAATCTGAAAAACCCTTGTATTTATGACCTTATCCACTCGATTATTTCTAGTTGTAACGGGATATCAAGTTCAATTTCTTAAAATATATTCACCCATTGTCTACACTTCTGTGATTACAGGCAATTTGATGATAGGATATTCACGTGTCGTTGCTAGGCAACTAAGTTTTTGCTGTTTTCTCGTCGTCAGAACACAATTGTGAAACGGAAAAAATATATTCTTTAAATACTATGGAAAATTTTTAGTCTGTGAGAGGGAATCAAATTTCTCTTGTAAAAAAGTAATTTTAAAAACTCAATTTTAAAACTTTTTAAAAATTTATTTTTAAAAAAGACTTAAAGCAAAAGATATGTTAAATGATATGAAAGATATTTTATTCAATCTTATGTGTAATAATTACCTTACGAGATCAATAAAAATATAGATAGAAAGAAAGAAGGAAAAAGAGAACTAGCCTTTTTTTGTTTACAATTCCCTTTCCTTTTAGTAGAAAATATTTTATCTAAAAAAAATAAATTACTGATTACTTTAAAAATTAAATCGTTATAAGTATTCATTACTTATATATTATTTTTGTAATACTAATCTAAAAATCATAATCCGTATTTTTCTGATTTATAGTATTATCCGTCATCACTAAAGTCTTCGTGGGCCACATATCACTAAGATCTGCCAAATGTGGCTCGTGAGCCGTATGTTGTGCAGGTCTGCTATAGAGATTAAGCCAACAAACCAAGAATTGAGACCTCGGTAGACGTCCTTTAATATCCCTTATGGGGATTCTGTGAGCAAGCTATTGAACTTCTCTAACTTGTCATCGTATGTACCATTATTTTTAACACTCAATATGACCATCACAGTATGATCTATTTTTTGCAACGTATATAACGGTTGCCCAATTAGATGGTGTTTCTAATTTCTAGAGGTCACATTATGAAAACTGCTGTGGAACATTTCGCAGAGAGTGTGAACAGAAACCACTTTTAACGTAGGATTACGTTCCTACATAACGGTCCTTCGGAAAGCAAAATTTCAAACGCTAAATCCATCCGACCATCCGTCCCCGCGAGTTATAATTTTGGTAGCGGGCCAAACCCAGTCTGTATCGCTTCAACAAGCAGTAAACAGTTAGACAGAAAAGTAACAAAATGCGTTAAAATATGGAAATATATATATATATATATATATATGTGTGTGTGTATGTGTGTGTGTGTATATATATAAATACATAATATATATATAGATACATATATAGATAACACATATATACATATGCACATACAAAAGAGGTAAGCAGCGATAAGTAATCCTTCGTTCATAACCCGCGGTAGTTTCGTTAGAAGAGACTAACTGAATTTTTTTTTTGCTAATAGGAAAATGCATTAACCTGTATCAGTCCCGTAAGAGATGTACCTGAGTAGCCTAGTACTAGATGTACGAGATAGACTAGTGTCGACTTCCGATTCTGAGAGTGCTCGGATTGAATACCCACAAGCTCCATTAAATACCATTGTGTCTAGGCCGAATATGGGCACGTTAAATCGGTCGACCGGAAAGTCATTTTATAAGGTCAGTGAGTGGGGAAGGTACGTTCCCTTAGATGTCATCCCTGGGGTTGATAGGTCAAAATTGTGGTGGCACCTGGCTAAGATGGATTCCGACTCTTGTGGGGCTATTATGAACCAGAGCCGAACTATCCAGCAGGCAAAGTCTATATGGAACTTCCAGGGGGCATTAGGAACAACAGCAGCAATAGATGCACCAGTAATAATACTCACGACACAAACATCAAATTATATTGTGAAATAAATTAACCAAAGTTTACAAGCTGAAATTATTATACTTGTCTCCTCTATTGTTTAATTTTAAGTCTATTATTTTTCTGGGATTGCTCTTTATTTTCAACTAAATCTAGTCTTTCACCTCCCAAACTAGAAATCAAGATCAATCGCTCATGGAAACAACTTATTTTTTAAGATTCTTTGTTAAATTCTTTGAAATTGGAACAAGGATGAGCGTAGGCTTGATAACGCACAATAGTATCCTTATTGTATGTGTAACGAAAATTCTCTGACAGTGGTATTGAAGAATATACAAGTATCTATAGGTTCAAATTGGAGGATTTACACTTCAATGTCTTATTTCCTGGATTCGCAACTATCCATATTTCTTCCTTCCTCAGAGAACTTTTATAGATGGCCACCACAACTGACCATGAGAGCCATTTAAATCTTACCCATTGGAACGCTCTCCCTGGGTTTTAACATGAAAAAAAAATCTGGCCTTAACCAAAGCCACTCGCATTTTTATAACTGACCAAATATTAACGTATGATTTATCTATGTGTGAGTGGATTCTCAGGACATGCTTCTTCTAGAACAGTTGTTCTTAACTGGGGGTGCGAGAGAGCATTTTTAGGGGTGCTAGAAAACGTTTAACGAAATTAAATTATCGGTCCACTAATTGAGTGAATCATTTGATGGATACTTTTCCACAGGAAATATCAGCAAAATTAATAGATGAATACTCATTCTATTTTTGTTTGACCTAAATTCAAAGGACGACAACATTTTATTAAAAGACTATCTTATCACAATACGGGCTAATCCACGTATTGAAATGGAATTTGAAAAACTGGACTTCGAACAGTTCTGGGGAACGCAGTTAGAACTTTATCTAGAATCGGCAAAAGCAGCATTAAAGACACTTTTACCATTTGCCACCACTTACCTTTGTGAAATGAGTTTTCCATCACTTTTGCACATCAAACAAAAGCCAGAAATCGCTTACATGCATCTGATTACCTAGGTGTGGTTCTTTAAAAAAAGAGCCTCGTTTTAAAAGGATAGTTATGAACAAACAACAACAACGTAGCCATTATAAATGCAGATATTGTTTCCCCCACACAATATTGTTTCGTTTTATTAAAAATATTAAAAAGTGCCCCATTGGACTCGTTAATCAACTAATACAGGACCTATCATAAATAATTATTCGTCGTTATACTAAACTACCCATCGATTTTATTTTATTTGTGTTTCGGAAACAGAAGCAGACGATGTTTCACTTATTTCAATGAATAATGTTCCTTTCCAAATGAATTTAAATGTTACCAAATGGTGTTTAAAAGCCTTTAAACCCATTATTCAAAACTTTGAAATAATATATGATATATGAGTATTTGTAATTCAGTGAATTTTGTAATTATCTAAAATCTCACATATTCAGAATTTTTTTAGAATTCATTATTTTGAGTTATTCTTATTATAAATGATATGAAAGTATTTAGAAAACTCTTGCTTTTAAAAGAGATGGCTTAAAAATCTATATTTAAAAAAATTTATACTTTCCTTTTTCATATTTACATTGTAGTAAAAAATGATAGGGATTATTTGGCATTTGAAATATTGGTTAAATTAAAATAAATTTTCTAACAATAAATAGAAGTAAAAATTATAGTAATTTGATAAAATAATTTCTAAAGTAATTTCATTTCCCTACACTACATTTTTAAAATATATAAAATCCTAAACTTATTAATGGATTTCATTGACATTTTAATTTATAATATATTTGTTGAAATAGAATTTAATTTAGAAAGTAGCTCTTATTTGTATAACAAACTAAGCATAGGAACAAGATGGTTGCATGAAATACACGGAATGTTCAGGGAATTTCATCCTACATAAATTACGTATTTATGGAGGAATGTTTCAAAGAGCAAATGAGAAATATACAAAATGAATTGCAATGATGAATATGATGCTCTATTTATACAAAAGGTTTACTATTTTCAATAAACAAAATATTATTTTTACATCAAAGTCTTTTAAAAATATATTTTAGGTATTCATAAAATGTGATGTTTAAATATCTGAAGAAAGGAATAGAAATATTATATACCAATTACCTCATAGTGAACCAAAGAGTTATACATGATGAAAAGAGTTCAATAAAGTAACCAAAGTCACTAAAAGTATGTCCAGTAGACTTAATACATGAAAAAAAGTGAAAATTGAATATTGCATGTTACAATATAATACCCGGTGGAGCGAAAAAAAAAGGTCCAATATTCAGGAAATAAATTCCAGAAATGGATGACAAATCATATGTGCTCTGTTTAAAAAAAATTAACACCCTCAACTTATGTAGGTTTGGAGGAGTTAAGCAAAAACCTTGTCGTCCTTTTACGAAAGTAAAAGGACAACAAATTTATCCGGATTCATATAATATTTTAGAAACCCCATCTGGTGATACAACCAGTCATTTGAAAATTGGCCCTCATGAATTTGAAACTGTTCCTGGATTTAATTACCTTGGATCTTTTGTTAATGGAAAAAACTATATCATTTCTGAAGTTCAAAACCGTATCTCACTAGCCAACAAAACCTTCTTTGGACTTCGCTCTTTATTGAAGCCTCAGTTGCTCTCCAGGAAAACAACGCTTCTTATCCATTAAAACTATCATTAGGCCGGTCCTAATGTATGGTTTGGAAACTTAGTCTCTAAGAAAAAACGAAGGATACAGAATTGCATTCTTTGAGAGAGGGGTTCTCTGTAGCATCCTTGGTGGTGACAAAGAAAATGGCCTATGGCGGAGATGTTTTAATTCAGAAATCTATAGATTTTTTAATGATCCTGATATAAATAAAAGTTTTAAAATTAAAAGAATGTACTGGGCCTTTCATGTTGCTAGAATGGATGAGAAAAATCCAGTAAAGAAGATTTTTGTTGCAAGACCCTTTACTAATCGGAAAAGAGGAAGGCCAAAACTAAGATGGTTTGACTCTGTTCAATCAGATTTTAGAGTGATTGGAGTGAGGAACTGGCAAACCAGGTCTCGAAATAGATTGTCCTGGAGGAATCTTCAACAGAAGGCTCTGTCCCACCCTGGGCTGTCGTGCCAAACATGATGATGATAATATATTTTAGATGCGCATTGATATGTAACAACTTTAAAGAAAAAAAACTTATTTACAAAAACTTTAAATAAATTATGATCTAAAATCTTGCATCAGTTACATTATCAACGTATAACAACTTTAAGGTAATAATACAGCGTTTACATGCTGCTTTCATTACAACATCTTCACCGTTATTCTTAATTTTTAAAATAAATTTCACACGAATTTTCTTGAAGGTTACAGTTACAAATGAAGTTTATTATTCAAAACGTTCTTCGTCTACAACCGTCTAAGGGTAAGCAAACAGATATGTTGTTTCAAATATTTAAAAAACTTAAATGCAAATTTTATGGAAAGTACATACATTTCAAAACGAGACGTCTAGTGATTTCTAAAATTATTCCGAATGAAAAATTCTTTGTCTTTCGGATCATATAAGACTGCCTATAAAGAAGTTTATAAATGAACAAATTTCCTTCGATTCAAAACAGGGGCTCGCAATAAAACAAATACAAAACCTACGATAACTATTTTTGCAAACTTTGCATGGAATGCTCCAAGCGACTTAGAACAAAAAAAGCAGAATAAAGGTGTTAGTTTTACAGAACAGAAGAATCTTGCAGTATTTAATTCTGAATTAAGTTATTCATTTATTTTGACAAATATGTATTTAGATCTCAGTAGAGAATTTTTTTTAAATTGAAACTAAATAGTAGAATTCGGGAGTATATTCTGTAAAATGCTGACAGTAAAACTGACAGCAAATATCTTTCGTTTATGTGTTTTTTTGTTATATTGAAATTTTCTCCTGTACAAAAATGATCTATCTATCTGTCCATATCTATATATTTATCTATGTCGCCGGGAGATGACCGAATGGCTAGGGCGCTGGCATTCGGCACCAGAGTCCGTGAATTCGAATCTCCTTAATGGCACAGATGTTTTTAGCCGCTCGGAATCGAATTGAACTAGTAGGTCCCGGTTTAATTAACCCTCGTGTAGCAAAAGATAACCGTAGCGCTCTTAACAAACCAACCTACACACACACACACACACACACACACACACATATACACACACACATACACACACACACACACACACACACACACACACACACATATATATATATATATATATATATATATATATATATATATATATATATATATATATATATATACATATATATATATATATACATATATATACGTGTGTGTGTGTGTGAAAAATACAGAAATATAAGAAAAATATGAACAAAAAAATCAGGTTGTCTTTTCTAACGAAACTACTGCGAGTTATTAACGTATGATTACTTATCGTTGCTCACCTCTTTTGTATGTATATATATATATATATATATATATATATATGTATGTACGTATGTATATATATATACATAAATGTATGTCAAAATTTTGACGCATCTTGGTACTTTTCTGTTTAACTTGTCCGAGTGATGGACTAGGTTTGGCGCGCTGCCAAAATTATAACGCGTGAGGACGGGCGGAAGGACAATTTTAGCGTCTGAAATTTTCTTTTCCGTAGGACCGTTATGGAGGAACGTAATCCTACGTTAAAATACAGTTGCAGAGACTAACATGTTTATTTATCTATTTAATGAGAATAATTCCAGAAATTTGTCTTCTTTCATTTCAAAATTTATTCGTTAGCTTTTCTTTATATATCATTTCATAATTTTATCCTTAAATTTCACCCTCTGATCTTCTAATTACGTTCCGCTCTAGAAACTAGTTCTTTTACTTCCAGTGAACATTTATTGCACATTTGTTTATTTGCATAATCTTTTAATTAAGCAATATAGTTTGTCAAACATTAAAAGCCAGTTACTTTCATCTCGGATGATTCCAGCTTTTAAAGGGACCTTTTAAAAAGATTAAATTGACACTTGCTCTGCGGATGGATGTCATATCGCTCATTCTCGACGTTAACTTATTATAATTGTCCTATCTCACGGAAAAGAAATGTGTCAAGAGCTTTTTCTTATCGAGGGAAACGCTGATTCAGAGAAATGAAACGCTAGAAGAGAGGTTATTTATTCACCGACTACCTTCCATTTCAGGCGGTGTATTGCTGCATAATAATTTTTTAACGTTTTATGTACTCCAGTTTAAGGGGGTCCAAGACATAAAATTGTTCGACTTTTTGAAAAAAATTTATTGCATTAAAAATTTTTGTGTTCTTTTACGCTTAAAATGACGTTTAAATAATGTTTCTATCTTAATTAGAACAGGAGAAATTATTTATTTTTTTTTTGCAACATTCTAATAGTGTCCAATCGTTGTTTAAACCTGTAAATGCGTTTTTCAGCGTGATGGGCATTTTCCCCATTTCTTGTCTTTAAATTGTTATAAGTCAAGAACCGTTAAGATAAAGGGTTGAAACTTGTAACATGTCTTTTTCAACTATTTTACTTTAATTTTGATTCAGCAAATTAAAAAAAATATTTACTTTTGAAAATATGATTTTTTAAAAATAAGTTACATAATTTTTTTTGTAATTTTTCATCTAAATATTTTTAAATTTTTTAAAAATTAATAATTTAAAAAATAGTGAATCAAAATTAAAACTTATATATTTCTGTTTAGTTGAAGGAAAAATTTTTGAAATTCGACAAATAATATTTCGAGTTATAACAATTTTAAATTACCCCATTTTTACTAAGATTTTTAAATTTTAAAATTTAAAAAAAAATTTTGAGAAGTTTTATGATGTGAATTTGTTTAAAATTATATGGTTAACCATCACAAAAAAAATTCAAAATTTTTACTCAATAAATAAAAAAAAATTTAAAATGTGTCCCGGACCCCTTAATCTAATAAAAATTTCATTCCGGTGGACAGTTTTAACCGCTTTATCATAACTGAAAACAATTTTTAGAATTCAATTTCAAATGTTTAATGCAGTATGTTTTGTTAATGTTATTTGAAACCACTTAACATTTTCCTTACGGGGTGGGATAGCATGTAGCCCAAGAATATGGGCCCGAGAATGAATGAATATATATGTATATATATATATATATATATATATATATATATATATATATATATATATTATTTTTAATTTTTTTGTACAAATCTTTGTTTAAAAAGAAACCCCGCTTGCCCCTCATACCACACTCCCCTTATTTTCCCTTTATATCCTGTATAACATGAACTTTCCACTCCATGAAACCTTCGATAGGCCAATAATACTTCCTTGATAACTATGAAATAATCTAAATCATTAATGACAGAACTTTTAACTTGCTCTAAGTTTACCTTATTTCTGACCCTAAATTTTGAGCACTTACTTAGAAGTTCCCTCAACCTAACATCTTTAACAATATTTAGATCCCCAGTTTCAATATGCCCCAAAGCTGGATTAACATAGTTTTTAAACTCCTCATGATTACAATAGCAATCAGTATTAGAAATTTTGCCTAAGTTATGACTATAAAAGTTTAGTTGCAGATTCGGTCCCTTAACGTTTTTTTGATATTTATAAACAACGGCGATATCACCATAATACTTGATTGGTAGATATTTAGAATTATTGTATACAATAGTAGATAGTTTTAAATGCTCAAAATCTTTATCCAGAAAATTTATTGTACAGTACTCTACACCTGCTTTCCTTCCCCTCTTAACATCCAAATTTGTCAAGTTAAGCTTGTATTTAATTAGATCTAAAATTATTAGTTTTGTAAACCTCGAAGCAAATTTAATTGAAGGTAAATGATGTTTAATTAACCACCTTAAGCCAAATATTTTGAT
Source organism: Dolomedes plantarius (assembly GCA_907164885.2). Classification (NCBI taxonomy): domain Eukaryota; kingdom Metazoa; phylum Arthropoda; class Arachnida; order Araneae; family Dolomedidae; genus Dolomedes; species Dolomedes plantarius. Next base: position 126,171,015 of record OU015495.1, read on the forward strand.
TGAACAAATAGTGTTTAGTTATTTTAATGTTCTTAAAATCAATAAATAAATTACAAATTTTTTGCAGATCATCAAGTTTCAATTTTGTTCTTGAACTGTTGCTACTCCTTTCCCCTTTTACCCCTGTAATTAGAATGTTTAAAATTAAACCATTCAAAAACCATGAATTTTTTATAAACACAGTTAGTATCCAAATCCACCGACCCTTCCCCGTTAATTTTACTGTTTAAGCCGTACGGAAATAGTGTTTTTAGCTGACAAATATATAAATTTTCTAAATCCAGCCTTTTGTTTAAATCATTAACATCATCAATAATATACAATTTAGCCTGCTCGAAGTTGTGTACTTAAAAATGTAAAATTTCATACTCTAAAGAGGTTTCGTCTTTAAAAGTTTCTGATTGCAGACGTATGGCTATTAATCCTTTTATTAAATTCAGTCCCCGTTTGCCCAACATAACTTAGGTTACAATCTTGACATTCTGTAATATATTAAGGTTGATACATTTGGTCAAACAATTGTGAATCTATTTTATCCCTTCTATAAAGTAAGATTTGTCTAACTATGCCCTATAAGCGTTTGTTTCCCTGATCACTCCGGAAATGGATGCAAGTTTCAGCCCTGCAAGATTTTTTTTTCTCATAATAGGAAACATTGTAGTAGTACGTGAGAGCTAATCAAGAGAATGCGGAGAGTGAGGGGCAGTTTTATAGCGTAGTTGTAATACCTTTGTCACCACATTATATATATATACGAGCGGATGGCAAAATTATTTTTTTTTGCCATCCGCTCATATAATGCGGATGAATGAGCCGGAGTATTGTTATAAGAGAAAAGAATATTTTTTTTTCTAAATGTGGATTTTACCTTTTAAGGCTGCTGTGTACTAACCCTATAGGATTTTTTCATCTCAATGTCAGCCTATGGGTAACATTTGTCCACTGATTGCCGACTTAGGTTTGACGATTTTTTTTTAATTGTACTCCTTGATAGAGAAAGAAATTTTACACATTGGAGCATTTTTCGTTTAAAAAAAATGCAAATAATATTTTAAAATTTTAATTATTCGGGAAAAAAATCTGGTATGGTGTGTTTTAAGTGCTCATAAATTCCTTTGATGGACGAAATTTTTAAAAATAAACCCTGTTGCAAAGTGCAGAAAAGTTCAATCTATCAGAAAATACCATTTTTATTTGATTATCAGCCTTCATGTAGCTGTAAATAGTAAACACGTTTTCTCCATAGGTTAACATTGAGGTGAGCGAATCTAATAGGGTTAGTACACATCAGCCTTAATATATCTACTTAAAAGATCTAGTAATCTCAATTGACACTTCGGCTTCCCCGCTTTCGCGTATCAGCCCATGAATCACCGAAGACCGGCCTCTACGTAGCAATACCTGAATACGCAGTCGAGGATTAATTTCCCAGGTTCGGTGACATTTTTCATTGCTGTGGGGCTCGAGGATGCCGGATATACAGTTAAAAGATCTAGTAAAGGTGAATTGTCTACTGGTAATTGTTTTGCACTTTTCCAAGTAGTCAATGAAGATTATACCATGGCTGTCCCAAACACAGTGGTCATTATCTTTCCTGCTGATGGAACCGTTTTCACTTTGTTTGCTTCGGGTTCACGTGCTCAATTCCATTGTTTTGACTGTTCGCTCGTTTCTGGCTGGTAGGTGATTGTCGCAGTGTAGGCGACAGTTTTTGAAAGTTAAACAGGTGCAAAGTTGGGCACAAAGAATAGGAGGAGAAGATATATTCCAAACAGCGGATAAATTATGTACAAATGCAGTTTACGATCTCCTAACGCATTGAAGCTCGTAAAGTCTTAACTCATCCTTAACTAATATCAAATTTCGGACCCCTTCGTTTCCTATTTTTGCCTGTCCAGATCATTAACTGCAGCTGGCCGCCGCTCCTTGCCATCAATTTTCGACCGTTCCCCTTTTACATGTCAATTCTCGTCTCCCTTTCTGACATAAGCAGATCGTAAACTGCATCTGTACACCATTTATCCGCTGTTTGGAATATATCGTCTCCTCCTATTCTTTGTGCCCAACTTTGCACCTGTTTAACTTTCAAAAACTGTCGCCTACACTGCGACAGTGATGTATCCACATTCCATCTACTGTTCAAGAAGGACACAAAAATCCAGCTCCAAACTGTATACAAAGTGTTCATTCATTCAACTTTTTGATTCATTGTTAACAAACATGGAACCCAAATTACTATAGGTTTCTCATCCAAATATTCATGTACATTATTATGTACGTGCTCTGCAAAGATGCTAAAATCCTCGGAAATCTCCCATACTTTCAGTCTTCTAGTCTTCTTCAAAGAAGCATAAATTATTTTCAATAGTTTCTTGCGCAGTGACTTCAGGAGGATGGACAGGACGTTCAGTGTCACGCGTGCTCAGTCGGCACACAACGAAAATCAATAATCTCCTAGTAACTTATTCTTAGCGAATGTGCAGACTTCCCATAATATTTATTAAGCCTTGATTTAGATGCCGACGCCATTTTGTAGTTTAAAAGTAATATTTTAGAAACACATACAACTCGTCTTCATTGTAGGAGTAGTAACTAGTCTTCACCTACTAAAATGGGACCGACTGAAATGAATCGCAGAGTAAGCGTTGAATATGATTACAATTTGAAATGCGTGTCTTTGAAGCATGCTGGTTCTAAGAACGACAGAATTTTCAGTGAATTGAGCCATTTCTTGGATTTTGGTAGGAATTATTGAACGTCCCTAGTATCTGATTGAAAACAAAACATACTAAATGCGATAAACATTCATGCTTATTTATACTGTTGTACAAGAGTTTCATGTGATTTTAAATAGGTACATCTTACTATTAAGTACCACTCTTAAGAATTAATTAGAAATGTTAATATATATATATATATATATATATATATATATATATATATATATATATATATATATATATATATATATATATATATATATATATATATATATATATATATATATATATATATATATATATATATATATATATATATATATATATATATATATATATATGCCCCACCTTGTTGAAATTTACACGGTTTAATGTTCTCGGAAAATCAGGATGAATGTGACTATTTTCATCCCTCTACGACGTTCCATTCCCAAATTATGTTAGAACAAGTTGCGCGGTATCAACGGATATTTTTATTCAAAGGAATAGTAACATTTCATTGTTGCCAATTAAATTATAATATTTGCGTAAAAATAAATAGACATGAATTAAAAACGGGATTTATTCATATATTGGCGCATGCAAGAATGAATTTGATATTTGACGCGATGATTTATATACCTGAAGTGACATTGAAACTTAGCAGACGATTTAGTTTTGAGAAATGATTACAATCATGAAATACGTGTATATTATAATTAAGAATGTCTGAAAATGGCATTGAAACGTAGCAGACGATTTAGTTTTGAGAAAGAATTCCGAGCATGAAATATGTGTTTATGTGCATATACTTTTTCGACAATAATTATGAGATTTGCTGTGTTCTAATATTGAATGTGTTCTCAATCCATTCAAACATTATTGATTCTTTTTCTATAATAATAAATCCATTCAAACATTATTGACTAGCTGGAAATTAATGCTTTGAAATGCCCAAAAAGAAGAGAGCACTGGACTGGATCTGACAGAAGAATGTTTTTCGCATTGTCAGCTACACAGTCCGGTCATATTAATGTGACCACCGCCTACTTTTGACGTCAACGTTAAATAACCAATCACAGAAGGCACGTGTCATCAGCAAACTTGGTGGATATATAAAGTGTGTTGTAAGCATTCGGAAAACATTTCAGTTTTTGTAGTTATGAAGAAACGGAGCGATATATCCGACGTCCAAAAGAGCATGATCATTGGCTTTCGGGCCAAGGGTGTAAGCATTTCCGAAATGGCTAATTTTGTAAACTGTTCGCGGCCGCCGTGGTAAAATTTTTCCGTGCTTTTCAACATGGCACTATCCAAAATCAGCGACGGGGCAAATGTGGTGCACCACGGGCCATATATGGCAGAGGTGAACGACGGCTGCGGAGATGCGTTCGGGTAAATAGACGTGCAACCATTGAGCAAATGACCGTTCAGATGAACCAAGGGGCTACAAATAGGGCCTCCAGAACCGGCGACGAAGGGTGGAATTTGCGCGCCAGTACCGCAACTGGACTTCCATTGAGTGGAGACAGGTGGCTTTTTCCGATGAATCGCGTTTTATGCTCCATCGGACAGATGCACGTTGGCGTATACGGCCTGACACATCTGAAAGCAAACACCCTGCAACAATTGCCGGAAGGGTCCAAAGTGGAGGAGGGAGCATTATGGTCTGGGGAATGTTTTCGTGGTATTCTCTGGGTTCATTCATCATTGTGGAAGGCACGATGGATCAACACAAGTATGCATCTATGCTTGCGGACCATGTTCACCCCTACATGCGAATTGTGTTTCCTAAGGATGATGGCATCTACCAGCAGGACAATGCTACGTGTCATAAAGCTCGCAGTGTACGCGCGTGGTTCTAAGAACACCAGGATGAATTTACCGTACTCCCTTGGCCAGCAAATTCCCCGGACTTGAACCCAATCGAGAATCTGTGGGACCACCTCGATCGGGTTGTTCGCACCATGAATCCTCACCCGCGTAACCTAGAGCAGCTGGCCACGGCACTGGAGTCGGCATGGCTCAACATCCAAGTGAACACCTTCAGGAACCTAATTGACTCTCTTCCTGCGCGTCTCGCAGCGGTCCGCTCTGCAAAAGGTGGTTATTCTGGATTTTGACAGGTGGTCACATTAATGTGACTGGTCTGTGTATATTATGTGGAAGTGTCTAGAGTAAGGAATCAATCAGAATTATACATTGTATAAGATGATAAAAAAGAAACAAAAAATGTTATGTTCTGGCAAGTATTAAAATAACAACAAATTAGTTAATAAATGAATTTGTTATTACTGAAAAAATTAAATTAATTTGTTTACGAGTTGTTATAACTTTAGAACATCATAACATGAGGCTAATCATTGAAAATAAATAATAACAGAAACTGAATCCTGAGCGAAGCCGGGTAATAAATCTAGTATATATATATATATATATGAGCGAGAGAGATATTCATGTAATTTTTCGCTTTTACTATGTTAGCGTTCTTGAATTTATTAGTATAATTCATGCTTTTTCATACACTTCACAGAAGTTATTAATTTATCTGCATGTTGCCACCAATTTAATAAAGCAATATACAGAAGAGTATTACTCCCTCCGCCGTGAAGGGAAAAAAAACATGTCATAAGACATGTTAGCAATCACGAGACCTTTTTATTGATCATAAAAAAGAGTCATAATGTTTTCCCCAAAGACAAAACTTTTCTCACTTCAGGTCTGTGGCGCAGTCTTTATTTTTATTGGGCGATAAACAAGCAATTACACATATTCAATCAAGTATTGTAATTATACATAGCAGGAATTTTATTTAAAAATAATAGTCATTGTAAGATGCAGAATATGCATTACTTATAAATTTATTTATTTATATCACCACTTATTGTGATATAAATAAATTAATTAAGAATGTTGAATATATATATATATACATATCGTGCCCGGTATAAAGAGCTTAAGTCAAGAAAGGGATTTTTAGATATTGGTTAGTATTGATAAAAAAAATCTTTTGACTTGTATAAAAGGCTTAAATCGATCAATTTTGTATACAGAAGAACATTTCTTTGTACAAAAGACTAAGGTCGAAATATAATAGGTTTATAATTATTATTCTGCAATTAGTATAAAAGCCAATAACTTGGTTTATTTAAATCACTGTTTTTAACTTAAGCCCTTTATACCGGGCACCATATATATATATATATATATATATATATATATATATATATATATATATATATATATATATAATATACACTACAAAAATTTTTATATAAGCAAATCGAAAATATTTTAAGGAAATACATATATAATAAAATATCTTTAGCAGTGAAAATGTAACCTCTTATACAATAAGAACTACTAAAAATAAATCGAATATGATTTTCTGTCTCTCTTTCAGGTTCAAAATTAACAATGCACACATATCTATATTTAGAAATTCCTTAATCCCCCCACACCTAATAAAAGAATCAAAATTGATAACTATTAGGGGAAAAATACTCCAAAATCCCCCTATACATAAGAGCATTTCACATTTCTCGTCCACCGAAAGCAATATTTCCAGTGGAATCTGAAGATTTGAAGGAAACTGAAAGCAGAAAAAAGGTTTTTTAACCTCGGACTATTCAATTATTTTTGACGTAAAGGATGACATAATTTTTTCCCATTTTCTTATAATACTTTCCATGACAAGTTAGAACTGGATTCGTTGCTAGGGAAACCACTAAAACATCTGACTGCCCATATAAAATTATCTACTCGCATATTATGCAAAATGCTGTTTTCTTTTGACAGCGATTCTGGAAATTTTAATTTAGTTTTATGTATTTCTGTCTTCGAAAACTTTAATCGCATCAAAAGAGTCCAGTTACAAGGAAAAGATTCCTGGTTTTTTTCTTTTTCCGATTAATTTAACAGAATGCTTTTAAGTTTTAAACTTTTCTCTTTTTTTTTCATATTATATATTTAGGCACATTATGGAGTTAAAAACCATTTCAAGATTTGCCTTCATTTTGTTTCTTTATCGATTTAAATATCATCGAGTAAAGAACGAAAATGGGGTAATAATAATGAAAGTGTATTTTGGAATTTTCATGGATTCATCTGTTAAGATAAAAGACAAAAATGTGTTCTGATAATACGCTCAACCTCAAAAATTTACGTTTTGATTTGAAAAAATTAATTAATAATGAAGGAAAGGCAAGAAATAGTATTTTTGAACTTTTTCTTAATCAAGCCTTTTGACATGTAAAATATCCTTTACATATTTAGCATTTTCCATTTTATTAGTCTTCTACATTTTTTAGTTTTATCTCATACAGCAAAATATACCTTTATATTTAACTTTATGGGATAGGCATTCTTTCTTTTGTGGAATAATCACACACAAAAAAGAAAATATATTTTATAAATTAAACATGAATGCAGGATTTTAATAATTACATTTAAAATAAAATGTAGAGTTTTTCACAGTGTTATCCTATTATTATTATTTCATAATAAACGGTGTTCTGCTATTGTGAGATTTAAAAAAATTATTTCATTTTTACTACCGATAAATATTTTTATCTTCAGGGAATTTATTATGGGCTTCAATTTTCGAGTTTTGTGGTTTATAATTTTTTAGGATTGGTGATCAGTCTAATGAATCCCCGTGGCTTCATTAGACTGATCGTCCCGCTTATTACAAGGATCATTTGTCATCATCCCTCCTTAAGAAACTGTTATACGTCATTTCCAGCAACCTTGGCTTTATTCTGACAGACCCTCGTAAATCTAGGAACCATAGTTTCAGAATCATTGATGTATTCTGGGTTTATTTCGCAGCATTACAATCCTATTTTCAAAATCAACTTTATAATGGTCTTTATAATGGTATCGAGGATGTAAATCTAATAAGAGTTGTTGTTGTGGTTTCTAATGCCCCATGGCCAGAATTGATTCTACACCAGGTCCATATTGGCTAGCGAGCTGAGGAGTGCGCTCCGGTCTTTAATGGCACTGTCGCAGACTCCATGGTTTACCATTGTTAACTCCTCCCACATTCCACTAGATAATTTGTTGATGTTTTTTGCACCACGACATTAGGTTTTTGAGTTTATTCTTTTCTTTTTACCAGGTTTTCATTAACATACTTTCTTGTTTGTGTGTTTGTTTGCGTGTGTGTTTGTCCAGTACAAATCTTGCAATCGATTTTTAACTAACTTCCCGACTAGCTAGACATTTGAAACTTTTAGAATAGCTCAAAACACGATGACAAAGCATTTTTTTAATACTTTTAGCCATTTTTAAGCAGAATTAAATTAATTTTCAGTTATTTTCAGTTAATTTTGTTTTGTAGACTGGTGCAGCCATCTATTGGCCGGAACGGGAACGAAAAGTTATATGCAAGTTAACTTCCAATTAACTTCATTTTCTTTCAAGTTGATGGGATAATTCATTAAAAAAATTTTTAAAAAGTATATATTAATGCATAGAATTGTCAAGTTTATATGATTCAACAGAAAATTTAAAAACATGGTATATAGAAAGTTCTTTTTATCTTATAATTATTTTATATGTTAGTTAAGATACGGCGCCTGTTGGTGAGTCTTTTTTTCGGTCCCGTTTTTACGACGGGAAGTATGTAATTTTTCTCAAAATTTGTAAATATGGTGAGTGTACGTGTGTAATATGTAAACAGGATTAAATTTTTAATATGTATCGAGACTATTTAATTACATCCAGCAAGAACACAAGGATCTATCTCATCTAAGGAACTCCCCCGGGACAAATCAGGTAGGAATTTTGCTTACCTAATAAGTTCGAAGATTCACTTCGAAATATCTAATTTGAAAGTTGGGCGGAGTGACAACAGACAGCACAAGGGTTGGAGTCCGATTTAACCAGGTGCCACCTCAATCTTGGCAGAGCACGCCCAGGGGCGACATCTGGCGGGATCGTACCCTATCCCACCCTCTCTGACCTCACAGAGGGGCTTTCCGATATACGGATATAACGTGCCCATATCCGTCCTAGACACGGAGGTATTTAATGGCGCTTTTTGTGATTCGATAAGAGCACCCTCAGTACCGAAATTCGACGCGCTACCACAAGGCTACCTCGAGCCCTCATCTACTTCCTCTGATATCTATCATGTAACGATTGACTACCAGCACAGGAATGAAACTGAGAACATCTCATCTACAGATACATTCTCTTGGGGCTATGAGACGTTTAAAGTTTTATTCCTATTCATTATTCATTTCTATTTCCTCGTTTACTTTACGTAATTAACTCTGAATGTTGGCTCTGCAGAGAGGGACTTTCGGGTCTACAGATTATACGTGCCCATATCCGGTCTAGACACGGAGGTATTTAATGGGGCTTCCAAACCGAGCAACCTTGGTGCCGAAAGCCGGCGCTTTGCCACCAGTCTACCTGGGTCCCATAAATCTAAAATGTTATATCTAATATTATATCCCTAATTTTGAAAAGCTGATTTTAGTAAAAATTCCCATTCTATATATTTAAGTTGCTAAGCCGACTTTTTGGGCAGTCCGTGAGAGAAAACTACTGCATCGATTTACTTCATTTTGGTCTTAAAAGAAAGATTGTAATCTGAAGATTTGTCAAATTTGGTTATTGTAACCGCTATTTCTATTAATTGGTGATAATTTACAATTAAAAATTTATTTCTGCGCATGCTCAGTGGTATGTTTAAATCTGTCTTTAGAAGCTCACTGTTTCTGCGCATGCTCAGTGATATGCTTTAATGATAAACACGTTTATTCCAAGAAATCTCTCAAGATCTGCTATTTTTATTATTATGGTAATTATGTTTGTGAAATATAAGATTAAACCCGATGGAAATTGTTTATTTCGCAGTGTTTAATTAGCGATAATTTACAATTTAAAAATTGCTTTCTGCGCATGCTCAGTGACATTTTTAAATCTGGCTTTAGATACTCACTAAGCACGACGCCGCTTAAACACATTAATTTTTTCCTGCGCATTTTTACGATTTTCAACATTTGGAAATGATTTGTTGAGTATAATTTGGGTATTAGTACATTTATTTGCTATCTAGCCGTCATGTTTTGACGGGTACCAACTAGTTCTTTTTTAATTTTTATTTTATAACCTAATATTATTTTTATTATTGTCTCATAAGATCTTTTAATAGTTTACTTATTGACTAAATAGAAACAGTTTATTTTTTTTACAGAATAGCAGTCTAATGTCATATTTAAGTGTCCGCAGGTTATCAAGGAAATTCAGTTTCTACAAATAATTTTGCTTTAAAGCAAATTTAGTTGGAAACAGAATGAGTTGCATATAAATATGGACAATTTCGAGGTATTTAAATTGTTCAGCTATTTTAAAAGTGAGAGATGAAACTGTAAACGAGTTTCCAGAAAAATCAAAATTTGATAATAATTATTCCTCAAGGGATACCCTAATTCTAAAAGTTATTTTCTTTTGATACTAGATACCCATTCTTTTAATATTTATCTGAAGTTGATTTTGGAAAGTAGGTCACATTTTTCCTCAGTAATTAGTTAAAAATAGACGCTAAAAATTCGCGCTTGTTAAAAATTACCGTCTCTCCTTAATTACTCCAAATTTTTCAAATAGAAGAATGTATCCATTTTTGTTGTTACATATGGCAAATTGGAACTTAATCTATACAAATCTGGCCACTGACCAAAACAAACAGAAACCACAAAAACTGTAAACCGTATCTCCTTCTCGACCTTGTGGATAAATGCCTCGTTCAATTAATGCATGAATGGAGAAGTGGCTCTCGTATTCGCATCTTGTTTAATATGACAAATTTACAATAATCTATATGTATAAAAGAGTTCCGGAACTGACTGACTCATTGACTGACATACAACGCACAGACCAAACCGCTGGACCTAAAGGGTTAAGCGTACAGTTGGCGACAGTTAAGCGTAACCTCGGGAACATTTATGCTCTCTCTTAATGAATTATTTTTTCTTCGCTTTCTTTCTTGAGACTGTTCCCAATTTTCATTTGATCGTTCAGCTTGCTTTCGAGCATTCCTGATTTCAGTGCGAAAATCCATGTTGACACGCGGTTACATATTGCGGACGGCCGCTAATGTCTACCTCTGGTAGTTGCAGCCGTTGCCAGTCGGAGAGTAGAAATATAGTCGATTTTTGTGTCGCATACCTACGCGTTTTATATGTATAGATTGTTGTATCTATGGGTCAGGTCCTGGATAAACAGGACTAGGGCGCTGCTCGACTAATTTAGCGTGGTCTATTTTACTCGGTCTACATTATACCTAGACCAAGGTAATCAGCCACAACAACAATAGACTTCATTAACATCTAATCAGCAATATATTTCTGTAATTTGTTTTCAAGAGACATCCTGAATCAGGGAAATACATCAAACTTCTAATTTCATATCTACATTGTCAGATACTTTATCAAATTGGACATTGAATATTATAGGTAATGAGACCGAGTTTCTCTTAAAAATATTAGGTATCCAATTATCATTCTAATAACAAATTTTTACAAGGTTAATTTGTTTTTGTAAAAATTATTTTTCTTGTGGACGTTTGCAATGTAATTACTGAAAACTTAACCAATTTTTAAATAATGTAATCCGAAAGTATCTGAATAAGTATATGTAATTAAGAATCTTAATATTTTCCCCTCGCAATCAGTTTCAATTTTAGATTGTCAATGTGATTTGTCGAGAAAACTGTACTCTAGTCAAATGCTCATTCCCTTTTCTTTTCTCGCTAACGTAATGTCGTTTCTTTTATCTTTTTCCTTGACAAGGTGAACACTAGACAGACGTTTCCGTGCCGTGAAGTGGCAGGGGGAAAAGAAACAGTCTTTTCAAAAATTGATAAAATCACTTAAAAGGTTGTAAAGGGATTTAAAGAATTCTAGTAACTTCAATCAAGCTCTAAAGTTTTCATATGTTTTTCGAAAAAAAAAGGAATGAATTAGTGTTTTAGTGATTAACAATTATATTATTTGATTATTGTTAAATTTTTAAAATAATCGTAGATATCAATTCTACTGGCAGGACGATACATGTTGATCATAATTTCTGTTACCATCAGATGCAGGCATTATAAACGCATTTATTCAATCATTTTATTTCTCATAAATACATATTTTTCTCAGTTTTTAATCAAGTATTTGAGTATTTCGAAGTCCTGGAAATGATAACATCAAAAAAAAAGTTTTTCTTAATTAAATAGAGCAAACTTGCAATTGCTTCTCATGCGCGGGTAATATACACTATTTCCTTAACAACAAAAAAGTAAACATTTGATATTATTAGATCCATTATCTCATTTGAAAGAAATGTATTATTTAAATGAGATAAAGGATTTACGAGAAATATAAATTTTATTTCTCATAAATACACTTTTTTTCTCAGTTTTTAATCAAGTATTCGCGTATTTTGAAATCCTGGAAATCATAACACGCAAAAGTGTTTTTCTTAATGAAATAGAGCAAAACTGCAATTCTTTTTATTCGCGAGTAATAAACACTGTTTTCACAACAACATAAAAACGTAAACAATTGATGTTATTAGATCCTTTATTACATTTCAATGAAATGTCTTATTGAAATCAGATAAAGGATTTATGAGAAATATGAATTTTATTTCTCATAAATATATTTTTTTCTCAGTTTTTAATCAAGCATTCGTGTATTTTGAAATCCTGGAAATCATAACACGCAAAAGTGTTTTTCTTAATGAAATAGAGCAAAACTGCAATTACTTTTTATTCGCGAGTAATAAACACTGTTTTCACAACAACATAAAAACGTAAACATTTGATGTTATTAGCTCCTTTATTACATTTCAGTGAAATGTATTATTGAAATCAGATAAAGGATTTATGAGAAATATGAATTTTATTTCTCATAAATATATTTTTTTCTCAGTTTTTAATCAAGCATTCGCGTATTTTGAAATCCTGGAAATCATAACATGCAAAAATGTTTTTCTTAATTAAATAGAGCAAAACTGCAATTGCTTTTTATTCGCGGGTAATAAACGCTGTTTTCACAACAACCTAAAAACGTAAACATTTGATGCTATTAGATCCTTTATTAAATTTCAATGAAATGTATTATTGAAATCAGATAAAGGATTTATAAGAAATATGAATTTTATTTCTCATAAATATATTTTTTTCTCAGTTTTTAATCAAGTATTCGCGTATTTTGAAATTCTGGAAATCATAACACGAAGAAATGTTTTTTTCTGAATTAAATAGTTTAAAACTGCAATATCTTTTTATTCGCGGGTAATATATACTGTTTTCTCAACAACAAAATAACGTAAACATTTTATGTTATTAGATCCTTTATTTAATTTCAACGAAATGTATCTTTTATCTTGGAAAAGCTGCTGATATATTAAGGAAAATATGAAGACTTATAATGAGCCAAATAATAACCAGGAGCTCGATAAAAGTTAATATTGGGTCTTTACCCTATAAATGAATATTAGGATTTTTTATTTTTTATATTGTGTCTAATCTAGAGCAATTTACCACTGAGTGGAATTTTCAGTGCAGTAAAATTACTAAAAGATTACTAGCACGTTTTACCACACGAGTTCATCTTATATGATGACAGAGACTTTTATCATTCCACCTACTATTACTAAAAATTCTAAAAAGTAACAAAAATAAACATATTCAACTTGAATAAAATAAAATAGTTTGAATTGTTTTTGCATATAATATTTCATATAAATCTAAATGTCAGCGATGATGGTCATATTCGCACAAGGAGAAAATGCGTATCATCTGATTTGTCAACGTCAATGCAACTTAACTCGTCAAAATAATTGAATATTTCCCTTTCTTCTCGATGGAATTAGTGCCATATAGTACTACTATCATTTCAGTACATTTTTTTCGGATGAATTTGCCTCAAATTAAAGACTACTTTTTAAGGCGGCAGTTGACAGCAATCTTATAGGCAATATTATAGGCAATCTTTCGCCTAACTGAAAGGTGAAAACACTATGAATATCTAATAAAAAATATCTTTTTTTACATACCATTGAAATTTTTTATGAAATTTGTTTTCTACTCCTATCACATTTTTTATGTATTCTACGAATATGACTATTGTATGTCGGTTTTATTGCATTGCATTACAGACAAACGAAATTAGAGTTTAAGTGGTACATAGATTGCTGAAACAAGTTTATTTTTTTGTCTTAAAATTATGAATAACGTGAGTTATACAGCAGCACTGATATGCAGGCACATGTAAAGCTTATATTATGTAACTGAGATACATGATTATGTATATTGATTTGATTCCCACTGGTTATATATTGATTATCATTTGTATAGCAAAAGTTGAGTTACTGTAATTTTTCCCATTCGATCTTCCATAGCTTAAAATATTTCCTTGAAATATATGATCCGGAAACAAATATTCACTTCGTATGAGTCTCTATCGGATAAACCCTATTCTGACCTTTCTTCGCTAATCTGTGCTAAAATGTGAATTTCAACGCTGAGAGGATAACATGTTATATCCGCACTTTGAACAAGGCTCCGTGTTACATAAATGATTAGTAAAATGTCTGAAGTGCTTCTGTAATTTACCAGTGATAATTAGGAGGAAATTTAAGCCTTTTTATGCAATTGAGGATTTAATAGAGTTCATCATTAACTTCCATTTACAGTGGTACCTCGTTACTTGTCGTTAATTGGTTCCAGAAGGCACGACAAGTACCAAACGCATTTTTCCCCTAAGGAGTATTGTAAGCCGAATTCGTTCCTGAAAACCAGAAATTTCACACTTTACTGGGCTATTTATAAATAGATAGGTTGTTTTTTATATAAAATCTTTAAACTAGACAGACATAATTTTAAACAATAATTAGATAAAATGGAATAAAATTTTTCTTCACTCAACCTGTACCAAGTCCATAGCCTAATGGGATAGTGACGTGGTAGAGGACAAGTTGGGTTATTTCTTGGAAAGGGAGCCTCCTTCCAATAAAACATCAAGAGCTTGCAAAAGGATTATATTTTCTTTTCTGTCTCTTAACACCACCGATCTTTGTTGTAGACTCAGATGTTGGAAGTTTCACTTCAAACCTATCAAGAGAAACTTGCGTCTGCCTACGTTTCAAAATGTTTCAATATATTTCAAGTGAGACCTTGTTTGATCATTAGACATGTCCCCTTTTCGGCTCACTAGAGCTTTGTCATGGTGATACTTTTGAACAAAATTTTGTAATTCAACCTATTACGGTCTTTCTTTTCCTCCGGAGACACAGGAGACGGAGGCTCCGTCTTGTCTCTTACATGTTTTAGTACGTGTTACGAGTACCTAGCAAACGTCAAGTAGTACCGAAGCAATTTTTTCGCGTCAAAATCCGAAGAGTACCGAGCAAACTTCGAGTACCGAAGCAATCTTTTTGCGTCGAAATTTAGCGAGCACCGAGAAAACGTTGAGATGTACCGAAGCATTTTTTCGCGTCCAAATGCGAAGAGTACCGAGCAAACGTCGAGTAGTGCAAAGCATTTTTTTTTGGTGTCGAAATGCGAAGAGTACCGAGAAAATGTCGATTAGTACCGAAGCATTTCTTTCGCGTCGAAATGTGACGAGTACCAAGGAAATGTCGAGTAGTTCCGAAACATATTTTTCGCGTCGAAATACGAAGAGTACCGAACAAACATCGAGTACTACGGAAGCATTTTTTCGCGTCGAAATGCGAAGAGTACCAAGCAAACGTCGAGTACCGAAGCAATATTTTGCGTCGAAAATTAACGAGTACGGAGCAAACGTCTAGTAGTACTAAAGCATTTTTTTCGCGTCGAAATGCGAAGAGCACCGAGAAAACGTCGAGTCGTATCGAAGCATTTTTTTTCGTGTCGAAATGTGAAGAGTACCGAGAAAATGTCGAGTACCGAAGAAATTTTTTTGCGTCGAAAATTAAATAGTACCGAGCAAACGTCTTGTAGTACCAAAGAGCTTATTTCGCGTGGAAATGCGAAGAGTACCAAGCAAACGTCGAGTAGTACCGAAGCATTTTTTTCGTAACGAAAGGCGAAGAGTACCGAGAAAATATCGATTAGTACCGAAGCATTTCTTTTGCGTCGAAATGCGAAGAGTACCGAGCAAATGTCGTGTAGTATCGAAGCATTTTATTTCGCTTTGAAATGCGAAGAGTACCGAGAAAACGTCGAGTAGTACCGAAGCATTATTTTAGCGTCGAAATGGGAAGAGTACCAAACAAACGTCGAGTAGTACCGAAGCATTTTTTTCGCTTCGAAATGCGAAGAGTACCGAGAAAACGTCGAGTAGCACTGAAGCTAACTTTTTGCGTAAAATTGCGACGAATACCGAAGCAGACGAGTACCGAGGTATGACTGTACATATTTTTCAATTTTCTTCTTCTTTATTATATTTTAAATTACAATTTTCCTGTTAAAATTTCATACTTATTCAGCTCTTTGTATTCCGTCATAATAATTAAACTGTATAATTTTTATCTTCATTTGTTATGTTTTTAATGTTTTTAGGTTTTATGTTTAAAGTAAATTATGGTTTTTGTTTTTATGTTTTTTTTTATTTTTATCTCTTTATTGTTTTAATTTTTTTATGTTTTTCCAAACACTTTGCTTATTTCACTTCCTTCCCTATAGCTCTTAAGCAATACGCATATGCTTTATCCCGAATCAGGTTAGAAAGAAAAATGAATTTTTTGTCTGGTATACAAACACGGTATAAAATCTGAAGCTACCGTATGACGGGGAATAAGTAAAGGAGCAAACAGATCGAGCAGATTAAGGAGAATATTGACATACGAAAAAAAGGGAAGCAATGATTAAAAGGATCTGACACTCATATATACGAAGGATTCAGGTTAAATGAAATGTAATTGGAAATGATACGATAAGATAATCTATGCAGCTGCAATACGTGAATAACAAGTCAATAGGCTGGTAACTGAAGATCTATATCAATTTGTTTAAATCTGATAGCCTGGAAAATGATTGATATCGGTAAAATGATATTAATAGGTACAATTTCCATGATTACTGACCGCGTTTCTCACATTGCGTGGGAGTCAGAATGTAGTTATCAATGAATTTGCTCTCCCAAAAGTAATCGATTATTATTATCGATATAGCCTAGATAATTATGTCCGTTTAAAGCATAGATATATTCCATTAATCTTAGATGAACCATCCTTATTTGCAAATTCTAAATATTATAAATCACTAATATTAATAATATATGAAAACATAATTTTTTTTGAAAAAAGTATATTTTCTCTGTCTTAAAATCAGTTTTCAAATGAAACAAAAATTCTGTTCTAATAATATTATACAGAGCAAATTTTAATAACTTTCAAGAATTATTGAAATTTGCTCTGAATAGTATTTTTAGATTATAAATTTTGTTTCATTTGAAAACCGAATAATTTTAAGACAGAGATGATGTATTTTGTTGCAAAAGAATTGCGTTCGTATGTACTATTAATAATTGTGTTTTTGAGATAGAAATATTTATTATGGGCAAACAAAGGTGTTCAATAAAAGTGTTATAATATTAATGGGATATATCTATTCAGAGGGGATTTAAATAACTTCCAGAAATTCAAGAAGAATTAAGGTGTACTAAATTATAGGAAACCACTGGTGACTTCAAAAGTTAATACATGAAAGTTTTTTTTTCAAGTTCTAGTAAAGGAAATTGATTTATAAAAATGCTACGGAACAACACGAGACAATGCAATTCATTAAAAAGAACAAAATGCTTTTTATATTAACTCACAGTTCTCGTTGAATATGGCAAACATGACTAGTTTCATTTCAGCCGATAGTAATAAACTAATATTGCATGGTAAATCGCAGCGGATTAGATATACAGGGTGGTTATAATTAAAGTTTCACTTTGAAATGGTCATAAAAGGAAACTACTGGATCAAATGTTATCAAACTTGGTAATAGTTTAAAGAAGGTCATGGGAATTTGTTTTCCGCCAGAAAAAAAGTTCAAAACTCACCACCAGGGGGGAAATGGTGCTGTAGGCAATATTGTTAAACGAAATAAGGGTCGGAATCTAACTTAACCTTTTGTTACACAAGTTTAACATTTTTTATACCCTTCAGAAACATTTACCTAAATAAAATTACCATTTAAAGTGTGCGCATTCCGGAAATCGTTTAATTACAGATCGCTAATTTGGGAATTTTGAAGCCTAAATTCGTCCCTAAGACATGAAGATATCTGTTTAAAACGTTTTTAATCGTTTCTAAAACGAAACTGTTTGTGGGGTTATGCAAAACCGCAATGGCTTGTAATTGGCTTACGGCAGGAAGAAGCAAATGATTCATGCAGATGCGCTTTACACGTCATTTGATTTTCCAGATAAAAGTGAGCTTGTTTGTCAGAGTTCTCATTGTTACGAATCGACAATGTCTTTAACCATGCAAGACCGTACTATTATCGTTAATATCTTATGCTAAGAGCTACTGTTGAGAATGCAGTAATGCGATTTAACTTGATTTCGGAAAATGGTGGACGCCACATTGAACATGCTTTGTAACACATTTCAGAAACAATTAAACACATTTCAAACCGATGTCTTCATGTCTTATTTCATTTAACAATATTGCATACAGCGACATTTCCCCCCTGGTGGGGATTTTTTTAACCTTTTTTACACAGAAAAGAAATTCCCATGACCTCCTTTAAACTATTACCAAGTTTGATATAAATATATATATATATATATATATATATATATATATATATATATATATATATATATATATATATATATATATATATATATATATATATATATATATATATATATATATATATATATATATATATATATATATATATATATATATATATATATATATATATATATATATATATATATATATATATATATATACATATATATAGATACATATATATATATATAGATACATATATACATAACACATACATGCATATATACATACAAAAGAGGTAAGCAACGATAAGTAATCCTACGTAAATAACCCGCGGCAGTTTCGTTAGAAGAGACTACCTAATTTTTTTTTTATATTTTCGAGGATATAATTATTTTTAATCTTAGATGAAGCACCCTTTTTAGCCCATTATAAATATTAGTATTCTAAAAATCACTAATATTAATAATATATGCCAAGTTGATTTTTGAAAAAAAAATATGTTTTCTCTGTCTTAAAATAATTCATTTTTCAAATGAAACCAAAATTTATGTTCTAATAACATTATTCAAAGAGAATTTTAATAAACTAATATTTCTATAGAACATGATAATTTGCAGCTGATTAGATAAATTACTCTAACCTAAAAAACAGCAGATGAGATTTGTTCAATTTATTTTTGTTCTTTTTTATGCTAAAAATAAGATATTCAGCAGCATTACATTAAGAGCGTGTTTCTTTTGTTTGTACTTATTTTAATATTTGGAGATTATAATTATTTTTAACATTAAATCTAAGTAAAGAAAGAATTTTTTTTTTTTTTTTGCAAATCTTAGTTAAAATGTTTTAACTATTCTAAAATACTGTTTTACCGAATAATCTTTCTTCTCACACGAGTTTTACATTTACTGGATTAGATTTTATTGAAACCTTTTTCTCAGAGATTGTTTATTTTTTATAGAATCTAAGCTCCTTTATCCTTCGTATCATGCCAGGAATCTTGATGCGTCAGGCAAATTATTTTAAGAAGAATGGTGGTATAGAGAATGTCATAGGAGGAATTTTTAGAAAAGCCTTATTTAAAAGCCACGAAAGGAAAAAAAATATCTATTCACACTTTGAGGTCATCGATCGATATTTAATATAATATTGCGGCAATAGTTATTGATTATATATTGTATGGTGAATATTCAGTGTTTGAATAACATAATGGATATACCGTTAAATAAAAATATTTTTTAATGTTATTGAAATATGAAGAATTTACTTTGAATGTTTTTTAGTCTTTGAATTTCAATTCTTTATATAACTTCAAAGACCTCACGCGTAAAACAAAATTGGTTTACAGTAAAATAATTTCGATTTAAAACAATATCTTTAAAGTATTTACCACTATCGTTTACCACTATAATTTTTCCACTACCATTGTATGTAGGATTTTTTTAAAATAAAGTCCTTTCTAATCCGCGTTTAAAGAAAAACCATATCCATAATACAAATAATTTACCAATTATTTTTTAACGGTATTTAGGGGCGCGATGACCCTGTCAGAATAGGCGTCGAGCCAGTGATCTGCAAGTTGCTGGTTCGATACCCGATGCTGACAAGATCGCCGACATGTACACTAATGGCGGCTGGTGCACGGAAAAATCTGTCATAGCTGCAATGTCCCCCAATTTCCCAAACATTAGCTCTGGAGGTGCGGGGTCAAGTGTTCCGGTCTCGTCACTTGACTCTGTTCAAAATTACGGGGCTGGTACGAGTGTAATGGGGACCCACCCCTGTGGTGCACCCGGGGCAACACATGCAATGCATACGTCGAAGTGGTCACACACTTCTGGCTTCTCCCAGGAAAAGAGTACAACTCAGCTCCCAGCCGTTGGAAAAAAATACAGGGGGATTTTTTTTTTAAACTGACACTACTCAGAGCCATCTGTAGCGCGATCTATCAGCCGGAATTCCACCAAAATTGATAGAGGGTCTAAGAACGACATGGGAAATAGTTTCCGTGAAAAAAAAAATTAGTTCCAAAAGTCGCCGACAGAGGGAAATATGGCGCTCTTGTTATCGGCGCACCCGAGAATTGCATAAAAGGCAAGTAAAACATCACGACTATGTAGTCGACAGCAGCGCCAGTATTTCGAGCTATAAAGATAAGGGATGAATACCGAAAAAGTTGCAAGCAGGCAAATGAATAACAAATAAATTTCCCTGCAACACCACTTTATGCAGCAAATTCACTTCTCCCTCTTTCAATGTGACCACAGTCCTGATGGACGACACACTGCATCCTGAACACTACGTTCTCAACGGCCAAGCGTAATATGTCACCAGGAATGTTCATCAAAGTCCGGGATATGTTTTCCTTGAGGGCCTCCAACTTTGAGACTCCACCAAGATACACCTTAGACTTTAAATAACCCCACAGGAAAATGTCACAAGGATTAGTTTCCGGGGAGCGAGGTGGCCAAGCAAGTGGAAAAAAAGCGACTGATGACCTTCTCTTCTATAAAGCGAAGGAGCAACAGATTCAGCACTTTATAGTCGAAAATACTGGCGATGCTGTCGACTACATAGTCATGAATTTGCATTTTGATGTTTTACTTGCCATTTATGCAAATTCTCGGGTGTGCCGACAACAAGTGCCATATTTTCCCCTATCGATGACTTTTGGAACTCATTTCTTTTTTTTTCACGGAAACTCTTTCCCATTTCGTCCTTAGCCCCTCTATCAATTTTGGTGGAATTCCGGCTGATAGATCGCGCTACAGAGGGCTGTGAGTAGTGTCAGTTATAAAAAAAACCACCCTGTATATTAATGGTATTTTTATGATAAAAAATAGTAATTATTAAATATAACAGTTAATATATAATTTCATTCATAAATATGTATAGTAAAATTATTTACTTTAATCCCTAAATAGTTGCGTTCAGAAAGTCCTGTAACAAGTCACGTGGTGCGCTAAAAGGGCCATAATAACCGTAATATGTATAAAACCATATTCAGAATGTTCTTGTGTTAAGGAAAGTTAAGTTGCCATTTAAAACGATATGAAAACAAGAAGTGCAACCATTTAGCGATTTCCCTAAGAGCTCTTACATAGTGAGAAAAGATTTGATGATGGTAAAACTTTAGGAGCACTATTTCTAGTAGTTCAAAGCCGCTCTATAGAGACTTTATGCATCTTTATGCTGTTATTCTTCTTTAAGAAAACTTTCCTTCTATTCCGCTAGTATACAAAGTAAATTACTGACATTACTTTAGGTACTCCATGACCCTAAAATTTCATATACATAAAAAAAGACAAAAATATCTTTGAAAAGTTGCTAGTCATGGGTTGTTGACAGTTAGTTGTAGTTAGTGTTTTATAGAAATATAAAATTTGCGAGTGATGAGGCAAAAAATTAGTAGATATAAAACATATTTATAAAGAAATAGAAATATGTATACGTCATATTTACTTCCGAATACTTTTTAACTTTTTTTCCATTTTTGATGGTAAATTTTTATATTTATAATCAAAAATGAAAAAAAGTTAAAAATTATTAAAAAAAAGTGAACGTCCTGGAGCCATAATTGAATGACTATAGTCCTAGACCACTGAGCTGAATAACTATAAACCTTGCGATTATCTATAAACCATATAAAATTACCAACTTAGTGGCTCGCACTATAAGAAATTTTTAAAGTAATACAGATGTTGTCATATATAGAATTGATTTAAATATTATTGATCTAGGATGATCTTTAGTGTTTTACTGTTCTCAACAAAACTATTCTGTCACACAGAGAATTAAGTTTAGAATCTCTAGAAAGCTGGAAATGTATTGTAATAAGGAAGCGTGATATAACTATTATAAGAATTGATGATTGACTGGTTGCGCTTGCAAAACATTCAAAAGTTTTCCTTACAATTTTTAGGAGCTGCTAGAGCCACATTACCAGGTAGTTTAATTTGTTTGGAAATAAAATAGTGTTTCTGTGAAGCGAAGATTTATTTTTCCGATTACAGATGACAAAAATTTTATTTAAAACAAACCAATCTTCTTTTCATTCATAAATAATAAAACACTATAAAATGGATTAAAAATTAATTATTCACTAACTAGGTAGTAAGCTGTTAACGATACTACCTTCGATCGGTCTATTTATGTCAGGCGTTCTGATTCATTCAAATGTGTATTTATTTTGATGTGGAGCTTTTGTACGCCATATTTACTGCACAAAATTACAGACAAAAAAAATCAGTGTTCAAGTGTTATAAACAAATATAAATCTCTCTTGTTCAAAGTCAAGTCTCATGCAGTTTTTTTTCTAGTAAAGTCGTTTAAAATCTCAAATATTAAAATGCAAATGTAAGTCGTAATGGAAAACAAACTAATGTGAAAACTCAACAATGAGATTTTCATTAACTGGAAACTATCTTCACACGAACGAGGCAATGGCGAAATTGCAAATATTGACAAATAATAATTTCAGTGATCTAAAGAGCTGCATTTATATATTTAATGCATACCTTTTAATCGTATATCCGTAGGCCAATTTAAAAAATATATTGTAATTTATTTCTTCCCATTTCTCTTGATTTCTAAAGAAACTATGTTAAATTATTTTATATCGAATGCAAATAAATTATAAGAATAAGTATTCAAATTAGAGAATTCTGAATTAAAACGAACTTAATAAGTTTTCCATTTCGCATCACCGTGTCTTGTATATGTTGTATAATTTAATTTCATACTTTTTTATACGTATAAACTGTAACTTGATTACGGCAAGTTCCAGAAGCGGTCTCTGTTTTTTGTACATTGTGTTCTATTAAATATAAATAATTGCATTGATTTAAATAATTTCTTAAAGAAAATTTAAGATAGTTTCATAAAATTTTCTTTTATTGTTTTTCAAGTAATCAAAGCTCTTCTAGCATTTAAATTTGGATAGCAGCCAATTCATCACACTCAAGAATTTTGGTTATTATGAGACATTCTAGAAAATAATGATTTTAAAATGAAAATACAAGCTATTAATCTTTTAATATTTTTGATTTTCAGTTTGAAATCCCCAAAATAATTCTTGAATAATTTAATATGATATCATCTGTTTTTTTTAAACTTTTGTTACTTCACAAGTTACTAGTGGGAATCGCAGCCAAACTGTGATGAAAAAGAGTTTGAAATATCTTAACATTTTTAGAAAATAAAATTTTTAAAATGGGTCTTTTAAATTAGTTTGTATTTAAGTTTGAAGCGAAAGATACTTATTGAATTACGTAATGAGGTACCATTTGCTAAATTTCTGCAAATATTTAACTTCCATTTCCTCTCCTGAGTTTGTCAGATAAATTTTTCCAATATCCTTTAAAGAGTGAGTGTGTCATTAATTATCGATTGGGGGATGGTGAGCAATCATGAATATGTTATTTCCAAAACCATTAGTGGCAGGTTTTAAAATAACAGATTACGTAAATTTTCAGCCAACAAACAAGGAGGCTGACTGAAAATTCTATTAATTCAGCATCTTGTAAAGTTGGTGATCTCAAATGATCTGGAATTACAGATGAAATCAACAAAGCTATTTTGTTATTGAGTAACAAAATGCAAGTGAAGAACACTTAGAAACAAAGATCTCTTTGTGTTCATTGAACATAGAATTAGATCCAGACATTTATTGTTGCTGTTTCTAATGCACCTGGTTGGAGGTTAGATTCACCAGGTCCTAATAGGCTATTGGGCTGAAAGGGGTGGCTCCTGTTTTGAATTAGCACCACAAGGGTCGGAGTCCGACTTGGCTAAATGATCGGTCTAGCAATTTTGAACTGAGTCAAGTAACGAGACCGGAACACTTGACCCTGCACCTCAAGATGTATATTTGAGAACTTGGAGGACATTGCCGCCACAACATATTTTACGTGCCCCGGCCACCATTAGTGAACACGGAGGTGGATTTGCAGCGACGAGCATCGAACCAGGGACGTTCAGATCACTGGCCCGCTGCTCTTCCAACTTGACCACCACGCCCCTGGACATTTATTACTACTGCGATGTAAATTTTCGTGCAGAGGGCTAAAGCTGGCATGTCTGTAACCATAGACATGACATCGCAGTGCTAAATTTAGCGTTTAAACTTCCGCTGATTCTCTAATTAAAATGCTCCAACAATATTACCGAATCCTTGGGAAAGACTGTGCAATTTTACAATAGAGAATCTAATCTGAACACTTTTGACTTTCTGTCAGTAAAAGAACATCACAACACCGATAGAAATATCAAGAGGCAAATGGCACGACTGGAAATATCCAAAGCGTCAAACGAGATAGTTTAACGATCTGATCAGCCCAATGAAAGGTCACTCAAAACGATCTCAATTAGGAAACTATGTCACTTTGTCAAGAGCTGGAACGGACAAGGAAATATTAGAAAAATAATTTCAAAAATAAGAACTACAATTCAAGATTGTGAATAAAATTTTAAAATTCCAGATTTCTATTCTGGTATAATCTGAAGCTAAGAAGGGATCAGGTGTCCAACACTGTTGCAATTCTATGTCAGCCCTCATCTTCTCATTCACAGGGATATTTTGGAAAACAAATCATTCTTTCTGACACTGAAGAAGCGTACCAAAATATTTCCACTACTGAACAACCCCACAGAGCTACTTTTACCATGTCGTCCTTAAGCAGCTCCTTTTCCATTGTTTATTCTGTCAATTATTTGAGAAAGCAAACATTCTTTCAGACTCCAAAATGGCGTCTGAATCCGTTTCGAACAACAAATAAGTCATGAGCAACTGCATCTATGACTGACTGCCGGGCAGTCTTGGGAGTTAGACCTAGCAAGATTATTTTTCCTGCACATTATAGTTCCTATGGAAATGAAAAGGCTCATCTGTTGATCCAGATGGCACAACTGTGTTACGGTAACATCATAGGTTTAATATTGCCGATCATCATAACTCCTCATTTTTCACCCATTCCAAAAATTAATATACTTGAGATATCTAGCAGCACATTCAGTAATTATTCTGAGGTGTTTTATTCCATTGGGACTTCATGTTTCAAGAAAGTATGCTGCGTCAGGGCAATCTATAGTAATAGGACTTCAAGTTAGGAGGTGTCCATTAATTGCGAGAGGCTTTTTTTTGGGGGGGGAGGGAGTCTAGCCGAATCTCACCCAGTCTCACGTGGTGGAGAGGGGGGGTCTCAGCAAATATCAAGTAATTTTTATCCGCAAGAAACGGTGCAAAATTGCGAGAAAACTGGGTTATATTGAGTAAAACATGTTTCTACACTAAAATATGGCTAAATCCTACACAATAGTTCCAGTAGTCACTCTTGAGACCACACATGAGTTCCCGTGGACTGAATTAGAATGAATATTCTTTTACGAATTTTAGTAGTCCCTACTGAAGTATTTTATTGTTCAATTTTCTCACTGTGATTCTAGACTACGTTCTTAGTAGTCTTAAATACTAGTCTTAACTAGTCTTAAATAAAAATAATTAAGCAAATTATGTTATTTTAAATAAATCCAACGCGGGCTTGTGGCGGCCCAGTGGTACAGCGCGCTGGTTTTCGGTGCTGAGGGTGCTCAGATCGAGTCCCAGCGTTGCGCCACGAAAAATGCCTCCGTTCGTGTCGTCCCTTCATAGGGGGTAATGCTGTCCGCCTATATGGTGCCCCCACAATAAAATGGACAGTAAAACTGCGGCGTAGTAAGGGCCAATGTTTGAAATACAAGTGCCTCCGCATTGGATTAAAAAAAAAAAAAAAATAAAAAAAAAAAAAAAAATAAATAAATCCAACGCAATAAAACACAGATTAATGTATTTACACTAAAAATACGTATTTTGAAAAGTCTCACGTGAGATTTGGGGGGGGGGGGGGGGGTCGAGCCAAATCTTACGACATCTCACCAGGGAGGGGGGGAGAGAATCGAAAAATCGCCAAAATCGCCTCACGTAATTAATGGACGCCCCCTTATGTGAGTTGACAACTACAGACAGTACCTCACCTTAAACATACAAAGCATTAGTTGTTTTTCGCGATATTGAATAGAAATGTTTGGACAACATATAGCTGTCAAAATATTAGATAAACTGGACGAATGTGACTAATTTGATTAATCTGGAATTTAAGTAATTTATTTACACTCTTTAATTATAGTTCTCATTTTTTGAATTATTTTTCTAATATTTTCTTATT
Source organism: Dolomedes plantarius (assembly GCA_907164885.2). Classification (NCBI taxonomy): domain Eukaryota; kingdom Metazoa; phylum Arthropoda; class Arachnida; order Araneae; family Dolomedidae; genus Dolomedes; species Dolomedes plantarius. Next base: position 126,197,635 of record OU015495.1, read on the forward strand.
TGTTCCAAATCTTGACAAATTCACATAGTTCTCAATAATTAAGATCCATCGGACCATAGGAATAAAGGTCTAACTGCACTTCCTGGGAAACGCCCTCTGGTGCAGGTTTTCAGAGAGTAAGCAGCAGGGAACCATAATTAAGATCGTTGTAAGCTACCTTTAATTGGAATAATCAGATCATTAACAGGGTAAATTATCTCGTTCGATGCTTTGGCTATTTCCAGCCGTGCTATTTGCTTCTCGATATTTCCACCGATGTTATGGTGCTTTTTACGGACGGAAAGCCAAAAGTGTTCGGAGTAATTGCGCTATTGTAAAATTACGCAGTCTTTCCTTTAAGATTATATAATATTGCTAGAGCATCTTATTTGAAAATCAAAGGAAGTTTAAGACCTAAACTTAATAGTGTGATGCAATGTTTAAGTTTACTCACCTGCCAATGCATATATATATATATATATATATACATATATATATATATATATATATATATATATATATATATATATATATATATATATATATATATATATATATATATATATATATATATATATATATATATATATACCTACCTAGTAACGAGTTGGGCCTCCTCTGGCCTTGATAACGGCTGCCACACGACGAGGCATAGATTCAACAAGTTTCTGGAAACGTTCCACGGGAATGGCTTGCCAAATATTGGCTAAAGCTGTACATAATTCAGTAAGGTTCTTTGGTGCTGTGTGATGGCCTTTCACGCCTTGTTCCAAAACATCCCAAAGATGCTCAATAGGATTTAAGTCTGGGCTTCTAGGTGGCCAATTCATGACAGAGAAGTCAGAGGAATGCTCATCCAACCAGCCAGTAGCCAACCGCGACTTGTGAGAGGTACAGTTGTCTTGCTGGAAAACTCCATTACCGTGCGGATAACAGAACAGCATAAACGGATGGAGGTGATCACCCAGCAACTCTACGTACCGTATTGCATTGAGGGAGATTGGTACACGCACCAAAGATCCCAAACTATGCCACGAAAAAACACCCCAGACCATGATTGAGCCACCATGCCCTTGTACAGTTCCAGCCAGGCATGCAGGATCCATGGCTTCATGAGCCTGACGCCATATTCTCAGCCTCCCGTCGGCGTTAAGTAGTCGGAATCGAGACTCATCACTCCATGCTACTCGTTTCCATTCCTCTACACTCCAGTCTCTGTGCGCTCTTGCCCAGGCAAGACGTGCTGCCCGATGGCGAGTATAGAGCAATGGTACTCTCGTAGGTCGACGGCTCCCGAAACCCATACGGAGAAGCGAGCGTTGCACAGTCCGTTTACTGACTGTACGACTGGCACCGTCATTAAACTGGGTTGTAATTTGAGCTAATGTTTGGCTTTGCTGGCTACGTACAATACGCCTGAGCCGTCTCTCACCACACACTGTCAAGGCTAATTTTCCTTTGCAGTTTGCCCAATCGCTAGTTTTTTTCCACCATCCATGTATTCTTGGTATACTCTTGAAACTGTCGACCTTGAAAATCCTAGCTGTCTGACGATTTCGGAAATTGAATGGCCCATGCGTCGCGCACCTACGATTTTTCCGCGATCGCAGGCGTCTAAATCAGGCAGTTTACCCATACTGGCAATTCCAACAACTAATTCAGAACAACTACAGTACGCGCTATATATGCAGTTACCACAGCGCCCTCACTTGCGCATACATGATGCGCAGCGCTACACAATTTGCATAGGCTTTGCTATCCCTAATTCAGTGGCACTTCAGTGTATATATATATATATATATAACCCCTTAATGGCCGTTCTAAAGAGGGAATCGGAAAAATGGGCCCCGTAAGCGAAAGATTAACATCAGTTCTGTTAGATCGACTTTCAGTATAAAGCGTTGTAGATGAGTAACTAACATTTAAGTTTTATATTCCATTTTCTCCAGTCCTGTATTTTCTCCAAGTTCATTTTCCGAAATGACCAGGAACGCGAAGTGAGGTTTCACGGTAATCGGAATCCAAATATTAATATTCTATTTTCGTTGATGCTGAAGTATTGAGGGGAGGAGATGATGGGAAGCGTTAGCTCATAAAATTAACCAGTGAGCACATTTTCGCAACTTGCTGTTAACCCAAAGTGTTTTGATTCTGAATGCTTAAAATGGAATTCCGGTAAATTAGAATAAGCTATTCCTTTAAGGTTAAATAATTTTTGGAGTGGACAGCTTTTACTCCACTAGGTATTATAAAGCGGATTTCCTAATACGGTAACATAAACTTAGCTGTAAATTAATTTTACGCAGATAAAATTCTTTAACTTAATTGGGGTACATATTTACCTAAATTTAAAAGTAGAAATAAATTGTATGCAATTATTCTGATTAATCCGCTCGAATGATCTTTAAAATAGACAATTTAGTAAATCTTGAAACAAAGTAAGTCCTCGTAAAATTAGGATATACGGGTTTAATATCTCTAATAAATCTCTGTTTCTGTACTATAGTGTACCAGCCTAGCGTGTGCTATGCTTAACCTGCAGCTATGAACGATGCCTGGGATTTGTTTTAGTAATTATTTCCACCACTGGATTCAAATTTATCGCCTCGAGATGTGGCTCGTTGCAAATACTTCTCCAATATAAATTTGGATTTGTAATAATTATTCATGCTTCGCCAGTGAGGGGCGCTGTATTTGGAATCGAATCGTAGAAGCGTAAACATATTTTGAAACCTAAACAAAGTATTAGGCTTGAAAAGAAACTTACGCATGCGTTGATTGCTGTTGGACCATTAACAATGAAATGTTATAAACACAGTTCCTAGTCTAAAATTCCAGAGTTTAATTTCATAAACAAATCCTAGGTTAAAATGTAAACTGTATAATATCATGATATCACTTAGAAATCACTAATTGTTAGATATTACATCGTCTCACTCCCCTTTAATATAGACAAAATTTGATTCGAAATTTGAAT